>QLOD02059550.1:0-25663 GCA_003260245.2 Sideroxylon spinosum | reverse complement strand
TTAATTAATATTGTTTTGATTATGAATTTGCCAATTACAGTATAATCCCTAACAAACTCGGTATCTGAAACCAAGTTAATTACAAACCCACTTCACTTTCTGGTGGTGATCCAAACAAGTTTTCCAGGAACACTTCTGGAAACTCACAAACTACTCGTGGCATCTCAACGACACTTTGTACCCCATCTTCTATTGTTAAGCAAGCAAACGAGCTACAAAGGTCCACTTGTCCTTACCCATCTAGAGAAGGCAAACCCCAAGGACTGTAGTAGTCCCATATAAACTTTATCATATAACCCTCAAGAGTGTGCAAATACACACGGCCTATGGAACATTCAATAAACGCTCGGTAGGTAACTAACTAATCCATCCCGAGTATTACATCAAACCTGTTCATCTTCAACATAATAAAATCAAATGACGACTAACAATCATCTATTGAGACCTCCCTCCTTAAGCCATCACACAATCCGACAAAGTCTATCCAACTGAGAGTATTCCCTGATTAGGGTCTCAACACGCAAAGGCAATGATAAGCATTCAACAGATAAACTAAGTATAGAAACACAAACGAGCACTCGCATTAGACCTCTGCTCATGGGTTAACTCTGGATCTACATTCTTAACTAGAGTCACTCGGCCCAAACCATCCTAAAATCCATAACCACGATCGGCCTAAACTCACGACACCCATATTCTCCATCCTTAACTACTGGCATTACTCTCAGCACCATAAGGTCAAGAATAAAAAATAAAAATAAAAAAAGCAAACATAAGATTCAAAAATCTAAAACACTTTAAACATCAATTCACATATAGTACTTCAAACACCAAGTCACATATAGCACTCCAAACAAATAACCCAAAACCATAAAAATTCCCACTGTCCCTAGGTATTCCTAAACCTAGGCTCTAATACTAAGCCATCACGCCCCGAAATCTAAAACTTAGGGACATGTGGGACTAAACCCACAAATTCACCATAAAAAACCACACATCAAATACCAATCAAAGTAGAAGCGATAAATAATAATAGGATTCAACATTAGAATACTCAAAGGTCTATAACTTGCCACAAAAGGCTTACAAAACTATGTGTCTCAAATCAGGCCCAAAATCAATATCAAATCAAAATTAGATGAAATGAAAGTAGATTAAATTATGTCCAGCTACTCTATTTCACAAGTCCATCACAAACATGTACCCTGCAAGACCAACTTAGAGGATGAGCAGTAAACCACGTGTGCTAAAAAATAAGCACATAAGAATAAGTTTCTTAATCACAAACATAAACAACTGCACTTAATCAACTTTAAATTAAGTAAAATTTTTTAACAATCTCACATTAATATCACAAATCCACATTTATCATACTGTTCTAAATTAAATAGCTACTTAGTCATGATCCCACAATCTCATGCTAAAACCATATTCATTATCTCAATCACATACACAAATACATCTCAACATCATAATACGGGTTAGGTACTCTACAAGTTTAGTCTGTGGCCACATAACTAAATCCAAATAATTCTTAGGCCTAAGCCATTGGGTATAACTAGTCTCTTAGTCTTAGATGTACTCATCAAATCCCCAGACCGAAGTCGTGGTTTACAACTGATCTCTTAGTCCCAGATGTACTCATCAAATCCCCATACCTAAGTCATGTGGTACAATTGGTCCCACAATACCAAATGCACTCATGATCCTTGTCCCATAGTCCCAGTCCATCTCATCTCACCCTAGTGGGCAAATCAATCCCATAGTCTTGGTACTAATATACACTAGTGCAAGCTATATATAAACTTTATATGTTTCTAACCTTCTGGTTATGCTATACAATCCTACGTAGGCTTCGGGGCTTTGGACGTTTGGGCTCTAGAATCCACTCTTTCTAGTACCCTTAATGACCCCAATATTAAAAATCAATTTCAAACAAGTTCATTTAACAATAGCACATCATACACAAGATTATCCCTAAATTAGGTTCCTTATGTTCATCCCTTACTTTATAAGTCTTATGAAATATTATGGCTATTTAGGCCTAAGTTTTATACTGCCCCTCCATAACATTATTATCATTACAAAATCTAACAAATTAAATCTCAGGCAATCATATGCAAGAATATATATACAACTGTTTTGATCAGTAAAATTTAATATCAAACATATCTTGGCAAGGTTTGATTTTTGGACGAAAAATTTAAAAAATTCATGTAAAATAGAAAATGAAACATTTTCAGTTAATTCAAAATCCTAAAATGCTTAGAATTAACCCTATTTTTATAAAAAAAATTATAAATTATTCGTGTATCTAATTAATACAGATTTTAAGAAAACTAAATGGATGTTTCTGCCTAGGACCACACAAAATAATCCACTTCCATTATATTTATAAGCTTTATTTTCAATCCAAAAATTATGAAATTTTTACAAAAGACTCATTCATATGTCTAGTTTAACATGAAAAATTTTTAAAAAATTAAATCGATTTCTATGTATTCCTTTTATTCCAAAAATAGACTAGTGCCAGTGCAGCAAAGCAAATCAAACAATCAAATTTCCCTAATTTTATAAAATAAAAATTTTCTTTAAAAATTATTAAAATTTTATTGTAAACTATATAACATGTCTAGTTTCATATTAAACCATTCATAAATTAAATCAATCTCTAAGTATACTTTTTATACCAAAAAACCAAACTAGTGCTAGGTGGCAATTCAAACCAAACAGTCCATTTTCACAATTTTTATAAAATTAAATTTGACTTAAAAAATTATCAAATGTTTATTAGATAGTATTTTGGATATACACTCTTATGGGTAAAAATATCAGAGATTAATTTCACTTCTAAGTATGAATTTTATATAAATTTCAGAGATTAATTTAACTTCTAAGTATGAATTTTATATAAGAACAATATAATGGTCCAGTGTAGAAATCCTAGCCAAACAGTCAGGTTTGACTATTTTTAATAAATTCATTTTAACTCTAAAAATTCTAAAATATTCTCACTGGATACTCTTTTACATGCCTGGTTTCATGGGTAAAATTATCAAAAACCAATTCAATCTCTAGGTATGATTTTTATATAAAAATAGTATACTAGTTTCAATATAGAAATTCCAAATTTCAGGTAACAAAATCAATACATGAATATAGCTTTCAACTCAAGCACATATACATATAATCAAACCCAATATTTTTGCAAAGACAACAAAGAAACATAAACATATATGCTAAGCCCCACCTACGTCAGATTCGCACATCAGAAAAAAAAAATTGTATAAATCGCCTAAACCTCACCAACTCAAGTTGGCCCTCGAAGATGATTTCTGACTAGTCCTACACCACGTTACTTATGGTTCTGTTCTTCTCCAACGATTCATCAACACAAAAAAATAGAGAATATGCAATCATTTTCTCTCTCCCCCTTTTGCTTATGAAGTATGAAGAGAATATATATATTCTAAGGGGATAAATGTTTAGGTGCTGAAAAATGGTGTTGCAGAGAAATGGAAAAGATTATATATTATATGACTAAATAATATCCCCCTCTCTCATCCCATACAGGCACCCACCATAAATTCTCCATCAATGCTTTCCAAGCTTCTCACACAAGCCTCACCTATCAGTCAACCCTTTCGCCTCCCACACATAGAAATTAAGTCTTGCCATAAGTCCTCCTCCAACACCCACACACACGTAATTAAAATCTGTCACACCCCGCAACTAATAAGTCTTACGTCCTTCCACCACCAACGGAAACACATGCAGCCACATAATATATATACACGCACAAGCATATGCTAACATATATATATTCATTTTAAAAAGAAATAGCGCATGTCACACACATATTATCTAAACAAGATTTCATATTTTTAAATAAAATACAATTGAGAAAAATAATCAAAATCTAAAATAAAATGTTCAAATTTCTAGGTCATTACAAAGAATTTCTCCCTCAAACTCTCAAACAAATAGAAAAAAAACTATGATCATTTTTCTCCTTTTCTCTTCTCTCCTAATTAATGTTTCATTTTCTTTTCTTTTCTCTCCTTAACTCACAAATGAAGCATTAGTGCGGTACGCAGCAGAGAAAAACCAAAAACAATCCACAAATGTTGACCTTACCATCCCGAGTGCCTGGACACAGAAGAGCGTGTGTCAAGGGTCCCTTCCTCACTTTTACATATGGTAAGTGTTAGTACTTGGATTAAAGTTAACCCTGAACCATGTCCTATAATAAATCGTAAAAACACATCATTAATCCACAAGCTTATCAATTATAAATAACAAAATTAGGGTTGTTGCATCTTTTTTGGTTGGCTATTAGATTTAGGACCCATAATGATTAGATTTGGACCGAGGAAATGGGATTTTTAAGCTGGAAGTACCTCAAATCTAGGATGGGTTCATCTTCTCGCTTCAGCATCCTTAAACTAGCTTGGAGAATAGGTCCCATCACTTTAGCGAGGTTGACAATTTTACTATTTTGTTTTTTATGTTTTTTACCTTAGCTTAGTATTAGACCATGTATAATGCAAATCTAATACATTTTTTTGGTATATTCCATGAGATTAAAATTAATATTTTGTTGATACTTTGAGTATAGCATGCCTATATATAATGAATGACTTATGAATTTGCATGCTGTATCGTGATTTAAATATATTATATTGAGATTCTATATTGTCGAGCATGATTGAGTATATCATATGCATTGGATAATGTTAGGAGTCTGATCCGGCCTATGGTCTTCCAGTATACGCATCGGCCCAAGCCGTTTGAGAGTACCCACAGAATCTAAACCACATCACATGAACCTAATATACATTGAATGACCTATATCCACCTAAAAAAGCATAGGCTTGTAAGTGGTGAGCCACCTAATTGTATATTAAGTCCAACCTCTTTTTTATTTATCCGATGTGGAACACAACCTTCACACATATTCCTAACAAATAATAGTGTTATCATTCAATGATTATGTTTGGCATAGAGGCCTTTTGGATTTATTGATCTGTTATGCATGCAATCATTTTGCAAATATCTGTTATGCATTCAATGAAAGTATTTTGCAAATATCTGATGATTTTCAGTCGATATTATGACTAGAGAATGGCTATTGGTGTTGGGACATTAATTTTATATATAATGTTATATTTTTATTTTGTAGACTAATGCCTGCCTGGGTACATATTCAACCATTAGATATAGTGGAAGTGTCAGTGATTGACTATAATGATTTTACATCCATGAGGATAGTTTGTATCCATGTGATACTACTTTACCATTAGCTATACAAAGCAGTATGATCGGTGGCTTCATGCTAATTGTTACTATATTGTTATACATCAATAAAAATGTGTAGTTGGTAACCCAGCGCTAATTTTACCCACATTAGAATAAGGTTAAGAGTAGATAAAAATAGAGTTGCACTTGAAACTTGACTAAAAGTCATTGGTTTAATTGAGAGATCTATTTTTTTTACTTCTATCTCCATTTGTACTCCTAATTGTGATATCTAGATTGTGGACCCCGAAAATTAAAATTGTATTATTTTATTACAGATGTAATATTTATGGTCCACCACCAAATATATTTACTTACGATGGTTATCTAATGTTGTGGACAAATAGGCTTTATTTGATGGTTGCTGGAATGGAATCTTTGGACTTTAATCTATTACTTAATATAAAATGAGGGACATTATATCTCAAAATAGGGACATGGCATGATTTGTCAAAATTTTAAACTGTATCTGAACCATTGATTTATAAAATTAAATTAAAATGACCAATTTAATTTAATTTAATGAGTTGATTGTTTCATTAGTGCACCCTAATTTGTAGTCGTCTAAAGTCTAATAGACGACTGCTTAAAGACAGTCAAAGAAGTTCGTTTATCTTTTGATAAAATTGACCCCAATTGTTTCCCTCTCTCATTTCTCTCATTTCCCTCCTATCTTTCTCCTCGTCTACATCTTACTCACTATCACACTCTTTCTCTTTTTTCTCTCTTCCCATCTCCCTTCTACCCTTACTCTCCTCTCTCTCACTCAAACCCTTTCTTTCTTCATGTTGTAGCAGACTCGTCACCCCCGCTGAGGTTTTGGACAGTGCACTGCCAATCACTCGATAAGCTCTTCGCTATGTTGTTCACTACTTCTCCAATTTTGCTCCGTTCAAGTATTATCTCTATCTTTTTATGGTTTGGGTTTGGGCATGACAATGAGTTTTGAATGGATGAGCGGTGAGCAATGACTGCCTTTAGAAATGACGTCTAAATTTACCCCCAAGTACAGGGGTGTGTAGTGTAGGTTTAACTCCGTAAGAATGAGGTTGAAACGACAAGGAACCTACTGTGTTAATTTCTAAGTTTCACAAGATTAAAGAAATTCACTACCTAGTTCAAAAGTGACAGTTTTGAGTGGTTGAATGTTTTGGATTGAGTTCAAATTTTAACTAAAATGTAAACTACGCAATTAAACTTAATCTAAACAAAGAATTAAAAATTCAGAATTTAAGGCAATAAATAATTGAAATTAAAAGATATAAATCAATTAATGGGAAACATCTTGATTCAACTTTCAAGTCTGGGTGGATTGATTATTTCAGAATATGATGTGCTTTTTAATACAAATCTAAGTTTCATGTAAAGGAAACGTAGATCGGAAAGATATTTTCATGAAAGCATACAAAATCCTCCCTATCTCAGTTTTATACTCATGTTTAAGATTATAAAACTAGAAGATATTCTTTTAATAAAATTATGGTTTTAGATTTAAAATCTTCATCTCAACAATATAAGAGAAGTTGTAAGGTTCAAAAATCCTTATCAGTGATTTCAGTAAAATATAATCAAGGGTTTTTATTTTTGAAAGGTTTTAAAATAAATGAAAGTAGATCTGTACGTGTAAGTTTTCACACAATACACGTAGGTCTACACACATCACAAAGTTAATAATCATTCACCCTTCCTTGATTTGTTGAATCAAGAACTAGAGTTTTAGCTAACACAGAATAGAAAACTACATAAGCCATGTAAAGAAAAACAAAATATAAAAGTGCATTAACTGAATTAAAAGAAAGAACCAAATACCGTACTTTGAAAGAATGCGAAACATAAAAATCTTCCAACAAGAGTTCCAAGAAAGCGAAAGAACATACTCCAAGAATAATGAAAATAAGCGAAAGAAATAAAAGAAAACTCTTTCAAAATTTTCTTAACGACGGCTGGAACGGACTCCCAAAATAATTCCCTAAGGGTCCTATTTATAGAGCCCTTTACAAGGCCCTAAAAATATATAAAATAAAGCCCTAAGTTGCCCAGTGGTCCAGACCACTTGTGCTACAGTCCGGACCATAGTATCTCACTTCCTCCAATTTGCCTTGTAGTGGTCCGGACCACCGATGCTACGGTCCGAACCATAGTGTCTTTGCTTTTCCTGGACTTTGCTGCAATGATCTAAACCAGCTGGGAGATGGTCCGAACCGTCCCCTACTCCAACATCTTACTTTTCTTCTCTCCTTGTCCTTGCTCTAGTTCAAATAGGGGCTCTTTGCGTGGACACCGAGGGCTCGTTGTTGTTGATTTCCTCGTCTTCATCATTGCTAATAATGATTATTTCCTCTTCTTTTCTGCATTGAAGAGAATAGAACAAATAACTGATAAAGATTAACAAAACTTGTGAATTTATTAAACAATTATATTCTGATGCTAAGTTATAGAGTTTATAATTACACTTTTCAATTGTAATCACACTCCTTAACTTGAATATTGCTAGTCCCTAATAATAATTTTATTAAAATGAATGCAAACTTCTACCTATTTCTCTTTTCGTTGGAAACACAGCTACACTTAGCTATGTACAGCAAGCCTTTTAAACTCCTAGGTTACCCCTAGTAGACAAGTGAAGTCTCGTGAGGGTTTGCAGTGAATCTATCCACAAAATTCTTAAACTAATTCAATGTATGCTAAGTAATAATTCCAAAAACTTGTGATATGAATCCAATATAAAACAGATAGCCAAACTTCAAATTCTTGCATAAATTATTTTCAAATGTACTTCAAACTCACCCAACTTTTCAACCATTTAATTTCAAGTCTATCAAATACTATCATCCAATCAATATAGTTAACAAATATATTCAATGATCATGGTTTTGACTTCAAATCTCACGTGGATGTTCACTCTCAAATGAAATCACTCAAAAAGGGTTACTCTCATGGTTCATGCATGGATACAATATCGAATAAGTACATTGAACCCAAATCAAAAAGTGACATGAAAGAATTAAAACAGTGAGTGTAACATAGCTTCATAAAGGAATGTATTAATGCATAAATAAGAAAACTACTATAAATCACATGAAACAAATCAATGCTCTTATAAGTGTCTTTCACCTAGAGTCTGTTAGGTCTTTACTAGGTTGTATCTTGGCCAGGGGGTATTGGTTAGACAAACAAAGGATGGGAAACATCAAAGTGTATGTCTAGGAGTTATAATAATGCAATTAAACACTCTCTAACTTTTCTCCTTTCAAATCTTTGAATGCCAAACACTAAAGCTATATTGTCAACACACACTTCTTTTCTCATGGGACTATTAATAATGAATTGCCTTATCCCATGTTAATAATTTTTTTTTCTTAAACTCACCCCTTGTACATCTTATTGCCAATTTTGGATAAGTATTCCAAGACACACAAGGGTTGGTTTACCTATGTATCTAAGGCTAAAGGGTTATATTTGTGGTTAAAACTAGAAATTTTATATAATCTAAAATTTTATAAGGCTTTAAAGTGGCTCCAAGGATAATGCAAACAAAGAAGATTTCCAAATATGAGAAATATAGCCTAACATCACTCTCTAGGTTCATAACACTTATCAGAGGCAATGATCCATACATGCAAATTAAAAGTAATATCTTGCGTATTCAATACCAAAGAAAAATAATGTAATGAAGCTATTTAAAAGAAGTGAGATGAAAGAAATAGTATAGATTATTATTTGTAAAACCCTCAAAAATAAAGGTCAGGCTCAAAAGCTCACAAAATAAAGGGTGTAAGTCTCCACCTCTGTCTTGGCATACTTGAATAACTACATCTCATGAATTCTAATCCTTAACATGCTTGAATTTTAATGGTTTTAAGTGGTAATTTTTTGATACATAAGAAAACATATTTATAGTCAATTCAAAATTTAGTTCTCAATTTTAAAATTGACATCAAATCATCTGCTAGTTTCATAACTATTAGCACCATTGAATTAGAAATTACCCATTCATTAGTCATTAATAATATGTAAGGGAAGTCTACATGTTATTAACCATTCCCTCCGTAACTTAAAAGACATATTGTCCCTAGTGTATGTGTTATGCATGAACATGAGTGAAGGCAAAATGTAATGGCAAAAAAATATATGTAAACTGTACCCCCCAACTTAATGCACAAGTGACTAATGATGCCAAGATAAATAAATAATAAAACGAAAGGAAATTAAAAAAATTACCAAAAAAGGATAAAAGATAGGGGAAAAGAAATACCTCCTCTCAGCAGCAAAGGAATCTAAGACAGTATTAATGCAACAAATAGCCTCCTCAGATAAAGGAAAATCCTATGGGGGTAGCTAGCTCACCATAATTAGAATCGATGTTAGTACTCTCCTCTGTCTTACTACCCATTTCAAGAATATCTTCTAATGGGGGCATGTCATTGTCATCTGAATGAGATGAATCATAAGACAAGACGATGGTGTCAGTGTCAGTGTCATAATTTGGTGCATCAAACAATTCAGTGGATATATCTACATTAATCCTCTCCATACGCACCAAGAGTTCTAAATCGACCTTGTCCCACCATTCCCCCACAAGAAACTAGTTAGGGGTGATATGAATTAAAGGAGGGTAAACAAGCGAAAGAGGTAAAGAATTACTCTCCTCAAAGCATTCACAGGCTACTCCTCGATGGGACACTCTAAGCCTACTGACTCATCCTCCTCACTTAGATTGTCAATATAAGTATCAAATTCATTTTCCTCATTTATAGGGTCAGAATTGTTAGTTATAATGAGCCTGTCTTAGCACACCATAAATAAAAATGGAATAAGGATATTATCATAGAGCTACCAAACATGAGATAAAAAATAAGTAAGAAAAAAAATAGAGAAAAGGAAATAAAGAGAAAGAGAGCATGTAGGAATTATTTATGAACATAATATAAGACAAATACTCTGCATAATCATAACTTAGACTACAAGTGCAAAATAAAGGTTACAAATAAGTGCAAGAGTTTTAAGGATACAACATTAAGTCTTAAATCCAATCTTTAAACTCATGAATATTACAACATGAAAAAAAAAAACAAAAGAAATAAAGGAAATAAAACTACGTGTCAGTGTGGAGGTGGGTGAGAGGAGTCACAAAGATGATCCAAAATACTCTGCAATAGGTGACCCTGAGTCTGTTAGGACCACGGGATTTGGAGTAAAAGCTGGTGGTCCTCCTCTTGATTGCTCTCCATTAGACTTATCCTCTCCGTTAAGGTACCTATTTGTGAAGCTAAGTCAACATTGGAGACATCAAGTTCTACTTCCTCCTCGAGTTAAGCCTGAGACCCATTTCCTTCATCATCAGCGTTTGATCTTCTCCATTTAATTCTAGCTACTTGGCCCTAGGATTTAGAATATGAAATGATGTTGAACAGGTTCAATCCTGAAGCCAATGGCATGTCATCTGTAATTAGAGCACCCTTTCTTTTGAAAATCTCGGTGAGTGCACCGCCAAATGGTAACGCGATAAGGGCCCCAAGATGCTCAAAGGTGTATAGAACATGATGCCAAAAGTATGAAGGAAGATCAATAGACATGCCAGTTCCAATGGCATAAATCAAATAGGCTCTAAGAAGGGTGCAATCGGTATGTCGGTTTTGTGGGAGGAGGTCGGTGCAGGAGAACATGTGTAGAGCCCAATATTTATCATTTAAAACAGAACTAGGCTTCCTATATTCTCCAATCCATTCCTGACCTTCTAACAATATTTCTTGAGAGATGAAAGACAGTGGTGGTGTGCCCTCAGTTGTGTAAGAAAATTCTGGGTGTTCAATACGAGGAAGTTGGAACAGTAAGGAGAAATCATTGGGTGGGAGCACAATTTCAACTCCGTTTACCCAACTGACTTTTTTTCCCGATTCTTTCTCCTAATAATAGAATTTTCTTTAATATTAGTACAGAATTCGCGTATAGTGTCCACCACACAACTGGAGTGAAACCGTGCACACCTAACCACTGTCTGCCTTCAAAATTCTGGTATAACATAAAGTCCTCACTTTTGAATTGATCGATTTTCTTGAAACGCTCAACTACACCCGATTTGTATGCCTAAATATCGTTGTATTGGGTTTTGGCTTCCTTTTTCCAAAAGTAATCAAAAGATGTGGTGTCAATTTGTCGGTTAGTGGGTTTCTTAGTACATGGTGGCATGGTTTCTACATCAAAGAGAGATAATATTGATAGCTAAAATCAGTCAAGAATCAAAGCCTATGTCCACACAAGTTTAGTGGCCCACTAGTAGTCAATTAAACCAAAGAAATTGAAAGAATTGAAGCTAAATTGACTAGTAAGGACCACACATTTGGGTCTTCAATTGAGAAATTTCACGTACCTGTCCTTGAAGATGGTAAGCTAGAGAGAGAAACTTGGAAGAAAATTTACCCCTTTTACCCGCGGGTAGTGTTCCATGAAAAATAGCTACTTCAATGGGAGTAATTTGCACAAGGAAGAATAATAAGAGCTGGTTAGGGGTTTTGATCGAAGAAAAATAAACAAAAAATTAACTAGAAAGAAGAGATAAAAATTCGAAACAAAAGAGAAATCACCATAGTTGGGGCTTAAAGAACTTTGAAGCTTGAAAACTTACCTACTATGGTGAAGATGGAGGAGAAGATCAAGCAATCCGTGGAAAAGATGGAGTAACCCACACATTAGAGAATAACCGGACTGAAGAAGGATAAGTGTAGAGAGAGAAGATGAGCTATGGAGGTGAGGTAGAGAGAGGTGAGGCCGAACGAGGGGTTTTAGGGTTTTAAAGGAGTGCAGGGTCCAGACCAGCTAAGGGGTGGTCTGGACCGTCTGATTGAGGTAAACCCACTGTGGTCTAGACTATTTGGCGGGTGGTCCGGACCGTCGGCCAAACTTCATTTTTTTTTTTTTTTAAACTAGGAACAACACAAAAGAGAAAGTAAAATAAACTAACCTAATGGATTAGTATGCACCTAATATACACTTTAATTGAAATTATTCATAAGGTGAGAGATCCAAAAGATCCCACGTCTCAATTAAGCTCACAAAGTTTTCTAATTAGGGTTTTAACCGGTATCCATTAACTTTGAAGTGATTGTTATTCTTTGGATTCTCGATTTCAATGGTACCATGTTCGGAAACATTTGTCACAATGAATGGGCCTATCCACTTAGACTGCAACTTACTAAGAAATAGGTGAAGCCGTGAGCGATAAAGAAGCAGTTTCTAACCCTTATGGATTGATCGACAAGTGATGTGTTGGTCATGAAGCCTCTTCATCCTTTCCTTTGAAATTTGGGCATTTTCATTGGTATCATTCTGTAACTCATCCATCTCTGCAATATGAAGTTTTCAGTGCAACCCAGCCTCGTCAATGTTAACGTTGAATTGTTTAATGGCCTAATATGCTTTATGTTTTAATTCAACGGGCAAATGACAAGGCTTTCCATAAACCAACCGATACTGAGACATCCCTAAAGTTGTTTTATAAGCAGTACGATATGCCTATAGGGAGTCAATCAGTCGTAATAACTAATCTTTACAGTTTGGGTTGACTTTTTTTCCAGATTTTGTTTAATTTCTCTATTAGCCAGTTCTATTTGCCCACTTGGGGGTGATATGATGTACCAACTTTGTGAACGACACCATATTTACGCAATAAGGTACCTACTGCCCGATTGTAGAAATGTTTTCCTCCATCACTTATAATTGCTCGGAGCATCCCGAAGCATGAGAATATATTCTCATGGAGGAATTTCAATACGACTTCGTGATCATTCGTTCTAGCGGCAATTACCTCAACCCATTTAGAAACGTAGTCTATTCCTACTACAATATATTTAAAACCAACGCATATAGGAAAGGGACCCATGATGTCGATTCTCTAATAATCAAATACTTCCAACACTAAACTAGGGAAAAGAGGCATCATGTTTCTCCATGTTAGACTACCGAAACGTTAACATTGGTTGCGTGTGGTACAGAATAGATGAACATCTTTAAATAGAGTCGACCAATAAAATCCACATTGTAGAATTTTGGAAACTGTTTTGTTTATGTAAAAATGGCCACCACATGCTTGAGAATGGCAGAATTCAATTATGCCCTGAACTTCCCATTCGAGAACACAGCGTCAAATTACCTGGTCTGGGAAATATTTGAATAAGTATGGATCATCCCAAAAGAATACTCAGACATTTCTTAAAAATGTTCTTTCATCCTTAGGACTCCATTCCTCTGGAATTTTTCCTGTCACTAAATAGTTAACATTATCAGCAAACCACGGAGGTGTAGATGCTGTTGTTGCAGCTACATTGAATAACTGTTCATCCAGGAAGCGATCATTTATTTGAATTTCATCTTTTGAATAAGCTTCCATCAGTAAACGTGACAGATGATCGGCCACTACATTTTCAACTCCCTTTTTGTCTCTAATTTCAAGGTCAAATTCTTATAGTAATAGCATCCAGCGTATTAATTTTGGTTTTGCTTTTGGTTTGGTCAACAGGTGTTTCAATGCAAAGTGATCAGTGTATACTATAACTGTCGAACCAATGAGATAGGAGCAAAATTTTTCAAGAGTAAAGACAACTGTGAGCATTTCCTTTTCAGTTATCCTGTAATTCTACTAAGCATCAGTTAAGGTTCTACTGGCATAATAAATAACGTGTGCCTTTTTATCCTTTCTTTGCCCTAACACAGCACTAATGGCATAGTCACTTGCAACACACATAAGTTTGAAAGGAAGTGACCAATTAGGAGATTGAAGAATAGGTGCTGTAGTTAAACAGATTTTTAGTTTGTCAAAGGCTTCTTGATTTTGTGGTGTCCATTCAAAGGATATATTAATAGATAACATAAGGGCTCTGAAATTTCACTAAAAATTTGAATGATACGCCAATAGAATCCCACATGGCCTAAGAATGATCGAATGTCCTCAACAGATTGTGGAGTAGGAAGTTTTTGAATCAACGCTACCTTAGCTTGGTCAACTTGAATGCCCTCTTTGGAAACAATGTGACCTAAGACTATGCCTTTAGTTACCATAAAATGGCATTTCTCCCAATTATGCACTAGGTTCTTCTCATCACACTGGGTTAATACTAGATCAAGGTTTTCTAAACAATGCTTAAAGAAATCACCATAGATAGAGAAATCATCCATGAAGACTTCTGTAATTTCTTCTACCAAAGCAAGGGCGTTGCAAAGGTCAAAGGGCATTCTTTTATAAAAAAATGTGCCAAAAGAACAAGTAAAAGTAGTTTTATCTTGATCCTCTAAAGCAACATCGATTTGATTATACCCCGAATAACCATCTAAGAAACAATAATATGCACGTCCAGCCACTTTTTCCAAGACTTGATCCAGAAATGGAAGAGGGAAACGGTCTTTCCTTATCACAGCATTGAGTTTTCTATAATCAATGCAAACTCTCCAACTAGTTTGAATTCGAGTTGGAAAGAACTCATTATTCTCATTCTAAACTACAATAACACATGATTTCTTAGGAACTACTTGTGTAGGACTTACCCATTTAGAATCAGAGATTGGATATATGATTCCTACATCAATTAATTTTTAACACTTCGGCTCTTTCTGCTTCTTTCATGTTCGGATTGAGTCTCCTTTGCATTTGTCTAACTGGTTTGGCATCCTCTTTTAAATAAATTCGGTGGGTACAGAAAAGTGGACTAATACCAATTAAGTCTACCACTGACTAGCCTAAAGCTTTCTTATGACTCTGCAGAAGCTTCACTAGTTTACTCTCTTGATCAAATGTTAAATCAAAGGATATGAATACAGGATAGGTTTCATTTTCACCTAAATATGCATACTTTAAGTTACTAGGAAGAGGTTTCCTATTAGGTTATGGAGCTTTCAACTCAGAGGATTTAGCTTTATTTAACATTGGTCCTAATGGTTCAAAAGTTGGTATCTATTTTCCTACAAACGTTATGGGACACACTTCCAACCAATCATATATTGCTTTCACCTCTACTAGTTGGGTTGGAAAATTTAAATTCTCCTCACTAAATGAAAGAGCTCTCTCTAATGGATCCTCTAAGAATTCCCGATCTACATAGTCTTGCACTATGGTTTCTATAAAATCTACCTCTTGCTTATCAAGTTATTCATTTGGTTGTTTACTAACATGAAAAATATTAGTTTCAAATTCAATATTTCCAAACAAAATTTTTATTGACCCATTCCTGTAATTGATAACTGCATTTGAAGTAGCAAGGAATGGTCTACCTAATATGATTGGTGTTGAATTTGGAGCAGAAATATTAGTTAGGGGTTGTGTATCCAGTATGATGAAATCTACTGGGAAATAGAAATTCTCTGCCTGAACTAATACACTCTCAGCTATTCCTCATGGGACTCTAACAGATCTATCAACAAGTTGCAGTGTCACACGAGTGGGCATTATTTCTCCCAAGCCTAATTGTTCATAAATTGAGTATGGGAGTAAATTTACACTTGCCCCTAAATCAAGCAGTGCTCGGCTAATATAATAATCCCCTATGTGGCATGAGATAGGGGGACATCTAGGATCCTTAAACTTAGGAGGTATACGACCGTGAAGTATGGCACTAGCTTGTTTAGTTAGAAAGGCATTCTCTTTCACATTTAGCCTTCTTTTTGCTGTGCATAATTCCTTCAAAAATTTTGCATATGTAGGAACTTGCTTATTTGCATCAATTAGAGGTATATTTATTTTAACTAGTTTAAATACCTCTAATATTTCTGGAGTTTGAGCATCTCTCTTAGATTTTAGGAATCTTTGAGGGAACAGTGGTTTGGGAATATATTCCCTTAAAGTGATCTCTACTTATTTTTCACCTTCCTTTTCCTTCCCTTTTTCTATGTCTTTTTCCTGTGTTCTCTCATTCTCATTTAATGTATTTGATCTTCCACTATCTGCTTAGGTTCCAACTCTTTCCTGAGCTCAGCCACCTAGGATGAATGGTTTTGTCTACTACCTTACCATTCTTAAACATCACGACAACTTGAATTTGCTCAAGATTATTTTGAGTATTGGAAGATCCTTCAGCTTGATTTACTTGAGCAGATGGATTTGGACGTGGTTTAGCAAGCAACTAACCATTCTGTTGATTATTCAGTGTTTGGGTTATAAGAGTCAGTTATCCTTTTATATCATCCATTGCTTGATTATTTTGGGCCCACAATGTAGATTGTATAGCCATGAATTGCTAAAGAGTCTCTTCAATGGACCGCTTATTAGGAGGAAATTGTGTATTTGGATATGGTCCCATGTTCTGAGACAGTCCTGAGTTATGGTTAGGAATTTGTGGAACAGGTGAAGGTGGAGTGGAATGAAACTGCTGAGGCATTGATGCTCCATCATTTCCCCATCCAAAGTTAGGATGATTCCTCCAGCCCAAATTATAAGCTTCATAAAATGGATTTCCCCCTTGATTTTGTCCCCAATATGGTGGACGAAATTGATTTATAGCATTGATAGGCAGCTCACTAGTTTGTTGGCTTTGAACTACTTCACAAAAAACTGGAATAGTTGGACAATCATCAGTTTTATGTGCTTGGCTATCACACATAAGATAATAGAATTTTTCTACAGGTTCTTTGACAGTTGGTGTTTCCTTTCTAATTTTCAAGGTTTCAATTTCTTGTGATAGTGTTACTATTTTTGCCTTTAAGTCATTGGATTCACTCAACTGATGTACCCCCTTAGTAGGTGTTGCAATAGCAAATTGGGAATTCTGGGATCCTATAGTATCCTATGTTTGTGCATTCTTAACAAGGAATTGAAAATATTCATAAGCTTCCTCGGGGATTTTATCATAGAAATGACCATTACACATTGTTTAAGTTGAGGTGTTAAGGATCCATAGAAGATACTAGCTAGACGCCAGGCCTCGAATCCATGGTGTGGACAAAAATATAAGAGAGTTTTGAACCTTTTCCAGCATTTATAAAAGGTTTCACTAGTTTGAGGGGCAAAATTCAAAGTTTGGTGTTGAATAGCATCAGTTCTATTTGGAGGGAAAATTTTCTAAAGCAATTTGGATTGCATTTCCTCCCATGACTGAATAGAGTGAGGTTGCAAAAGTCCAAACCACCTAGCGGCTTTATCCTTAAGAGAGAAATGAAAAAGTTTTAGGAATATTAAATCTATGGGGTAGTTTTGGTCTTTGAATGTCACACAAATATTCCTAAACCTAGTTAAGTGTTTGTAAGGATTTTTAGATTCCATACCATGAAAGGTTGGCAGAAGTTGGATCATCCCAGGTTTAAAATAAAAAGGTCTTTGGTTTTCAGGCCATACTACACAAGATTCAAGTGCATGCCTATCTTGTTGGAGTATGCCCCTCATTGAACGTCTAAGAACAATGGGTTGATTATTTCCTACCATTTCTACTGTATGGGTAGAAGTAGATGATATAGTAGCATCTATGAGAACATTTTCGTTATCAAAGGGAATAGTAATGTTTTTAGGACGTATTAATCTACCGTCTTCCCCACAATTCCAAGTGTTATCCAAATAGCAACACTAAAGGGGGATGAATAGGGTTACTTAAAAAAATTTACAAATAAAACTTTCAACCCTTAAAGCAAATACGCCAAGAAAGAAAAGGATAATAAGAAAAAAAAATGGAATGCACTTAAAAATATTCAATACTTATGGATGAAAAGTAAGTGCTAGTGTTTGCAATAAATATAAAGAGAAGGGAAGAGAAGTGTTCACCTCTAGAAATTGCAGTTACTAATAACCCCCAAGTATAAGGGTGTGCGGTGTAGTTTTAACTCGGTGAGTCCGAGATCGAATCCACAGGGAACCTAAGTTTCAATTTCTAGGTTAAAAATTCTCTACGCCTAAGTTCAAGAATCACTTCAAATTTAATCAAGAAATATTTTTATACTACTCCTAGATTTGTTTAAGCAATTGAATCATGATAAAAATTAATAACAAATGATCTTAAAAGAAAGTGAATAAGATTAAATTACGAATTTAAAGTAATAAGTAAAAATCCTTGATTTAACATTCAAGTTCAGGTGGAATGAAATTAAATCATATTGGTGCTTTATTTACCAATTAAAGTTTCACGTCGAAAGGAAAAATTAATTGGAAGATATCATCGTTAAAGCTCTTTTAAAAATCCACAATACTCAATTTCATACTCACGTCTAATGGATTATGAAATCGGAAAGATTTTTCTTAAGAAAACACTTGTGGTTTCAAACCTAATCTTTTTGTTTTAAGAGTTTCAAGAAAGTTAAAGATTCAAAAACTTTTATCAGTGATTACCGGAACATGATCAAAAGTTTTTGTTTTCGAAGATTCTTTTAAACGAAAGATAGATTTGAAATTCTAATGTAGATGTTTGCGTTGTTGCGTATTCATCTACGAAACCCTAGCACGTAATATGATTCAAACATCCCACCTTCCCTATGAAGTTAAATCAAGAACAAGAGATTTACGCTACCATTTTGCAAGAATTCATAAATAAAAATCAATAAGAAAGCAAGACAATACGGAGATGAAATGAAAGAAAAAAAGAGATCTGAACTTCTATAAAAATAAGAAAAATACAATACCGTACTTTGAAGAATTGAAAGAGCGAAGAACAATAACTAAAGCTGAAGCAATCACACCCACTGTTGCACAAACTCGTAAAAACATCATCAAAAATAAATGAAAATAATTTTCTAAACCCTAAAAACTACCCTAGAATGGCTGGGAAAACTCTCCTTTTTAACAGTTGCTCGATTGGTATTTAAAGCCTATGCATAAAACCCTAAAAATAACTAAAAATGTGAATTTCAGGTGCCCAAGTGTCCGGACACCCAGATGGGGGTGTCCGGACGGCCGTAGCTCAAAGTATGGGTTTTTGTCTTCTTGGTCCTGAGGGTGTCTGGACGCCTCTGCACCAGCGTTCCCGACTTCTGGTATGATTTTGACCATGAATACGACAGATTCAGGCTTCTCCTAAAACATGAAAGTTGTAGCTATTTAAGTTTTCTTTCCAACCCCAAAAGAACCAAGTCAATCGGAGTTGTGAGTTAAACGTTATGGCCGGAACACTGTCAGGGTGTCGTGCTGGACGCTTTCCGTGGTTTGCACATTTAAGCTCCAAACTTGCTTTTCTCCTTCCATGCCCTCCATGGAAGTGTTCTTTGAGCTAACCCTCATTATATTCTTCATCGTTAACACTCCCAATTGCATTTATTGAACCCTTTTTCCTACAATTAAGAAAAAGAAATGATATTAGTTTAAAACGTAACAAAATGCATGAGTAAAGAAGAAAACGCATGACTTTATGTTAAAATAAAGGTCTTGCAATTACACTTTTGAAGTGTAATCACATCCCCCAACTAGAGCATTGCTAGCCCCTAGAAATGGCTTTATTCAAACTAAATAAAAACTTATCCTATTTCTCTTTTCGTTGGAAACACGATTGCACTTAGCAATGTCTAACAAGCCTTTTAAACCCCTAAGTTTCCCTTAGTGGATGAGTGAAGTCTCGTGAGGGTTTGCAGTGAATCTAACCACAAAATTCCTAGACTAGTTTAAGGGGTGATATACAGTCACATCACTAATTCATGCTTCAATTTAAAAGTGAAATAGATGACTTAAGCTTGAAATCTTGTATAAATTCCCCTTATGTAATGAGACTCTCTTCCTATATTAATCATGTAATGTCCAGGCTGTAAGTTCATATATTCAATCAACAAGCCTTTCCTGTATGCTCAGAAACCGTAGTTTTGACTTCAACTCTCACCGAGATGTTCACTCTCAAACAAAAATTCACTCGATAAGGGTTACTCTTATGGTTCATGCAAGAGTGCAAATTCAAATAGTCGCAATGAACCCTAATCAAGGAATGATTGGGATCAATGTTCTTAAAAATTCTTTTTGCTTAAAGTCCATTAGGTCTTTACTAGGTTATAATGGGGCCTGGGGGTAGTGGTTAAACAAACAATGGATGCCAAAGGATTCAAGATGCATGCGAAAGGATTGGAAGGCTAGTGTGCTACAATCCTTTTCCCACTTTCTCCTTTCTACTCCTTGAACACCAACATTGAGCTAAAAAATTTTTTTTTTTAAGGGAACACAAGAATAGTTGATTCACACATACTTATGCCCCTGCTTGCATATATAATATAATAGACCTTTTTTTTTTTTTGAATGAATGCATTTCGCCATTCCAAACACTGCCAAGATATCCTATGGCATGTGGGTATTGGCTCCTACACATCTAAGGTTATAGGGTTAAAAACGTGGGTACAATAAAAAAACAATAGACTATTTTCGTTCTAAAGGCTTCAACTTGGCTCCAAAGGTAATCATTTCAAAAGAAAGAGTATGGGCTTTCAAATAATCCAAAGATAGCCTAACATCATTCCCTAGGTTATCACCATTTTTTCAGAATTAATGATCCATTCATGCAATTGAAAAGTAGCAACTTGTTGCATTCAATACCAAAGCAAAATAATGTAATGAAGCTATACAAAAGAAATGTGAGATGGAAAAGATATATAAAGACTATTATGTTTAATCCTCTAAAAAACAACGATCGTTTTTAGGCTCAAAGTCTCACAAAAGATAAGTTCTTAAGTCACCACTTGTGTTTTTGGCATACCTGATTGACTATGTGTCATGAACTCTACTTCTGAACATACTGCCATTACCATGATTTCAATTGAAAAGTCTATTATACATTTGAAAATTTTCTACTCAATTTCTAACTTAGTTACCTACTCTCAAATTGAAATCAAAACATTCCTTATTTTCTGTGACTGCTATCATCCTCAAACTATAAATCCCCACATTAGTCACTATATGTAAAATATTAATGTTGAAAATTCAAGTAATGTGAACCTATTTTACCATGCATTCATGCCCTCCCCCAACTAGAATCCCACATTGTCCCCAATGTGCAGTATGTGACCATAACTAGAGTAGAGGAAAGTGCCTACTGGTGCATGTGCAAGCAGAAATGTAAGTGACTAATGATATAAAGTGGATGTGTTAAAAACAAGAAATAGATAAAAGAAGATGAAAAGCTTAAATATTACCTCATGCCGTCGTTAGCAGAAATAAATGCATCATGAGGAACAGGGAAACCTAGTGATTAAGGTGACATGTAAACCTTTGCAAACGACGCACTATCGTCATACTCACCAATTCCATCAGGTAGATCTTATAGGGTTGGCATATCATCATAGTCTGACATTTCCTCAGATGAGGTAATGGAAAAATTATCAAACTCAGTGGGTGAGGCATTAGGCCACTCTTGAGCTATAACTATTTCCGCCCATTCCATTGCAATATTTAATTCTAAATCTATTTCATCCCACCAAGCTGCTTCAAAGTCTTGATGGGGTGCTAAAAGGAGAAATGGGGAAACATATTCAGGTAAAGGCAATATATTTCCTTCTAAGAACACATCATCTGGCTAGGAATCTAAGCTACTCTTGGAATTCACAGAGGAACTCTCATAAGCACTCTCGTCCCTACTGCTAGCTGAATACATATCCCACTTACGTTTTTGTCGCTTAATATTACCCGCCTAAGAATTCTGATTAGTATTCATCTTCGAATCAGTTAATTTGTACCTGTGCTTTCATCAACCAACAAAATAAAGCATTTTATTTTATTTTTTATTTTAAAAACATGATGTGATAGATTTAAACAAGCATGACGTAACTAGCTAACACAATTGAAATAATAAATAAATAAATAAAAAGCAACACAAAAACAAATAAAAGTGAACAAACAAAAGCTGACTAGAATATAAGTTTAGGATTACAATTTCAAATAGCAATTTGTACCCCAACTCTCATAAGAGCAAACAAGTCACAAAAAAACAAAAAAGCAAAGATAAATCTCCTCTGCATAGATGGTGGAGGGTAATGAGAATCATGAAGTTGGTCTAAGATACTCTAAAGAAGATAGGTTTGTGTCTTTTGTTCCTGTTGCATCATCACTATCAGTTGATGATCTACCTATTGATTATGCTCCAGACGATTCAGTTACACCACCAAGTCGGCAATGGAAACCTCGGCCTCATCTTCTTCATCCCACGGCCGCTGAGATTCACTTCCTTCTGCCATGGTTGCCTCAGCTGGTCTCTTTTTCTTACACTTGTCTAAATTACTCCGGGATTTGACATATGAGACGATCGTAAGGGGTTTAAGAGTAGGGGTTATGAGTAAGTCACCTGTGATCTGTACCCCATTTCACCGGAATATTTCGGTAAGGGCTCCCCCAAATGGAATACCAGACTAAGCTCCTTGATGCTCGAATGTATAAGCAATCTGGTGCCAAATGAAGGAGGATAAATCAATTGTCATCCTGGTTCCTATAGCATGAATCGATCGAGCACGTGCAGAACTACAATCTGAATTTCTATTCTGGGATAGAAGGTTAGTGCATGAGAACATATGAAGAACCCAGTATTTGGTATTGAGAGCAGAGATTGATTTTCGGTGTTCACTATTCCATTCCTGATTATCTGACAAAACTTCACTTGCTACTACATGTAAGGGTGGACCCCCTTCTGCTGGGTAAGTAAATTCAGGGTTACGGACTCAGGGTAGTTGAAACACATATGCAAAATCATCTGGCGTTAACTCGATTTCAACTCCTCGGACCCACCCAATAAGTTTTTCTCTCCCAGCCCTTCGGTTGATTGAATTTTCTTTTATGTTGGCAAAGAATTCTCTTACTAAGTCAGAGATGCAAGAGGCTTGGAATCGGGCAATAGCTAAATATTGTCGGCCTTCAAATTTTTGAAATAATAAGAATTCTTCTCCCTGAAACTGATCAATATTCCAAAACCGTTCCACCACTACCAGTTTCTGACACCAAATGCCATCAAATTGGCTTTCAGCTTCAGTTTTCCAAAAACGGTCACTATCAAAAGATGTAGTGCCCATCTGCTGATTGGCTCTCATTTTAGTTCTTCTTGCCATTTAACTAATCAAAAGGGTAAATAATGATAAACATTATTAGTTCACTCCCTATGTCCACACAAATTCAGTGGCCCACTACTAATAAAACATTGGAATCATAAACAATTTGGGTTATTCATGGGACCACCAAAAAAAAAAAAGTTTTTCCCCAACTATGGTGAGAGTGGATTCATTCAAAATTTGGGACCTACCTTTGAAAACCATTAATTAAGCAAGGATTTCAGAATTTTTTTGAAGCAATAGAGGGACCCTTATGGTCGGCCACACTCCTACCCGTGAGGAACATGAAGACCCACAAATGGGTTCCATTCTTTTCAAAGAAATTTCTTTTACAAAATAGTTGGGTCCATGTGTAGAGAAAATGCCTCTTGAAAGCTAATGGAAAATGAAATTTTGGGACCAAAAAGAAATGATGAACCCTAGATAGTCCCTTCTTGAGGTTAGGGTTCCTATGGAGGAAGAAAAAGGCTTACCTTCTTTGAAGAACCTGAAAGTGTGAAGAGTATCCAGAAATTTCAACAAAATCCCAAAGAAATCAGCAACCCGTGGCCTAAGATGGCTTAGATTTGAAGGAGGAGTGTTAGGGGTGGAAGAGAGCAAAGATGGGAACTGTATGGAAGGGATTAATCAGCCAAAGAGGGACATTTGGGGTTCAAAAGAGGTTACAGGTGTCCAGACCACCCGTGGGGTGTCCGGATCGGCCAAGCCGGCTATTCGAAAAAAGACCCACTGTGGTCCAGACCTGCTGGACAAGTGTCCGGACCGGTTGGATCACTTTGGGGTTAATTTTGGCTTTTTTTTTCTTTTGAATTCCTTAAAAAAAATCTAATACTATTAAATTAAAAAGACTACCTTCTAACCAACTTTAATTTCTATCCTAATTAATATACAATAAAATTATTTGATTGGGAATTATTCGTAAGGAGGGGGATCTAAGAGATCCCATGTCTCAATTAAACCCACAAAATTCTCCAAGTATGGTTTTAATCTATGCCCATTCACTTTAAATCGATGTTTATTCTTTTGGTTTTCAATTTCAATAGCACCATGGTCCGAAACATAGGTTACAATGAATGGTCCCGACCATTTAGATTGTAATTTACCCGGGAATAAGTGCAATCATGAGCGATAAAGAAGTACCTTCTGACCTTCATAAAATGATCGTCGTGTAATGTGTTAGTCATGTACTTTCTTCATCTTGTCCTTAGAAATTAATTCATTTTCATATGCATCATTTCGTAATTCTTCCATCTCTACGATTTGTAGTTTATAGTGTAGCCCAGCTTCATCGATATTGGCATTAAATTGCTTAATTACCCAATAAGCTTTATGCTCTAATTCTACTGGTAAATGACATGGCTTACCATAAACTAACCGATAAGGTGACATTCCTAAGGTGGTTTTATACGCAGTACAGATGCCCATAAGGAATCAATCAGCCTCAGTGACCAATCTTTACGGTTAGGATTAACCGTCTTTTCTAAGATTTGCTTAATTTCCTTATTTGCAAGCTCTACTTGGCCACTTGTCTGGGGGTGATATGAAGTACCCACTGTATGTACTACCCCGTATTTAAGCAATAGAGTTCCTACTGGCCGATTACAAAAATGCTTCCCTCCATCACTGATTAACACTCGAGGCAACCCGAAACGTGAAAATATGTTTTCATGAAGGAATTTGAGCACTACTTTGTGATCATTGGTCCTATTGGCGACCGCTTCTAACCATTTGGACACGTAGTCAGCCCCTACAAGGATGAATTCGTACCCAAAGATAGCGGAAAAGGTCCCATGAAGTCTATTACCCAACAATTGAATACTTCCAACACAAGAATAGGGGATAGAGGCATCATACTTCTTCGGGTCAAACTACCTAAATATTGACACCTATCGCAAGTGGTGCAGAAATGGTGTACATCCTTGAATAATAAAGGCCAATAAAATCCACATTGTAAAATTTTAGCAGATATTTTGTTCGTGGAAAAATGACCATCACATGCTTAGGAATGACAAGATTCTATTATCGCTGGGACTTTCCACTCCGGAACACATCGTCTGATGACTTGATCCGGACAATATTTGAATAAATATGGATCATCCCAAAAGAAAACTCTTACATTCCTAAAGAATTTCCTCTTATCCTTGGAGTTCCATTCATTTGGGATTTCACCAGTCACCAAGTAATTGGCAATATCAGCGTACCAAGGCAGATTGGCGGCTGTTATTGCTTGTACGTGAAACAATTGTTCATCCAGGAAATTATCATTGATTTGAATATTATCTTTGGGGTAAACATTTACCGGTAATTATGATAGATGATCCGCTACTACGTTCTCCACACCCTTCTTATCTCTTATTTCGAGATCAAACTCTTGTAATAATAATATCCATCGAATCAA
>QLOD02059385.1:0-25671 GCA_003260245.2 Sideroxylon spinosum | reverse complement strand
TTTGTTTTTATTAGTTTCCATTATTCAGAGCCCATTTGATAATATTTTATTTTTTATTTATATTTAGCTATTTTTATTTTAGTTATCATTTTTTTTTGAAACAACGATAAAAAATATACTTCGTAACGCAATTTTATTTACAATAAAATATTTAATTTTATTAAATTTCTTATAAAAATGTTTAAATCTAATTAAATATATTTAAATTAATTAATTTAATGTTATAAAATATTCATTTTTAATAATATTTCATTTTAATAAATTATATTAAGATTAATTTAATTTATAAAATATTTTTAATAACATAAATCATTCTAAGAGGTAATTATTACTTATTAAAAATTTTATTTAATAAAATAAATAATTTTAATAATATATTAGTTTAGCAATAATAATAATTTTAATAAAATAAAATTGTTTTAGCATGTAATTATATGTAATTTTAATTTTAATTAAATAAATTATATTATAATGTAATTATTTATTAAAAATAATTTTAATATAATAAGATAAACCATTTTAATAATGAATTATTATTTAAATATAGTTAATTTAATTTTGATAAAATAAATATCTTAATATTTAATTATTTTAAATTAAAAATAATTTTAGTTTAATAAAATATTTGAATAAAGTAATTCATTGTAATATGATGCAATAAAATTAAGAAAGAAAGTGTTCAAATTGACAAAATATTTATAAAAGAAAAAAATGAGAGTGAGAACATGAATTTTCTATTTACCTTTTCTTGTTTAAGTTTTTATTTTTTGACGACAAGAAAAATAGATTTACCAAATAAGTTTTTGTTACCAATTTCAAAAAATTTATAAAATATAAACAAAAAAAAAAATAGATATAAACGTTGCCAAAAATGATGCCTTAATTCTTTTGCTCTTTCACTAATTAATTATAATGGCTAAATTCAAAAAGAAAAAAAAAAATTGGGTAAGTGATTGGTATAAAATTGGTATGATTTAAACAAAGATACTGAACTTTTTTGGTTTGTTGACAATTTTACCCTAGCAAACTCAATAAATATATTACCTAGTGAGTTAGGTTTGGATAAGGTTTGGGCAATAATAAGTAGGTTTAATCTCGAGTTGGTATAAATTTGGGCAATTGTAATACCTTAAAACCAAATTAACAATAATATAAAATTATTCTAAATTTTATTAAAAAAATTTTAAATTCAATTGAGAGTAACGAATTAACATTATTTGGGCTTTGGGCTGGAAATTTATTGAAATTTGTTTTTGGCTTGGAGCCACTATAGTTTGAAAATTGAACAAAATCTTTAGGGGTTTTTGGAGGCCGGTCACTATTTATAAACTATTAAGGATTTAAGTCATGCCAAAAAAACTTGTTTGTGAATAAGTCACACTTGAAGGAAAAAGATAAAAAAGGATAAAACCGTTTAATCCGAATATAACGCATGCGTATCCTAAAAAAAGAAACCCTCCGCATTCTTTCCAAAAGCGAAAAACTGATTCTGCTCCAAAACTGCGCCAAAAAAAACCGCGACTTTCCATCTTCGCATTCTTTCCAAAAACAAGAAACCGATTCTGCTCCAAAACTGCGCCAAAAAACACCATTTTTTGTGGTATTGTCGAAATTGCATGTGGTACTGTCAAAATTGTGTGATATTGTCAACATTATGTCTGCTACTTTCACCATTACCGCCACTGCAAATGCACACCGTTACCGCCACTGCAAATAGTACCGCTTAACACAGTATGTAACACAGTACCGGTACTGTTATGAGAGACAGTACCGATACTGTTACGAGAGACAGTACCGGTACTGTGGGGAACTGCAAACAGTACCGCTTGATACAAACGAGAGATAGTACCGGTACTATGGGGAACTGCAAACAGTACTGCTTGATACAATACGAGAAACAGTACTAGTACTGTTATGCGAGACAGTACTGGTACTGTTACGAGAGACAGTACCGATACTGTGGGAAACTGTGTTCCAACTGCCATCAAATACATCAATCGATACATAACACAACCCAGCCATACGAGCCAACATCATCATATTTTTAAAATCAACCTCATTTCTCAGAAAACATGAAGGATGGTCATGGATTGAGTAACTAAATATCACATTTTTCACATTTAAATTACACCAATTCTCACACACCTTCAACGCAAACTCCTCCAGTCCTCCTTCGAACATGCAGTAAAACCTATCTTCTTCCAATCTTCATGAACAAAACTGTGTATTATTTTAGATATATCAGTGTATGTATAGGTGAGACTTGAGAGGTGAGAAAGATAATAGAATCAACGTGATTCCTATAAAAATGGTAACTCAACTGTCTTCTATAACTGAATTATTGAAACAAAGATATTATTGGTATATTAGAAAATCATTTAAAACAAATTCGTGGGACCCACTAAAATGTGTGACTTAATCACAAATCTTTCTCTACAACTATGACTTAAAAGTAATCAATTTTTTTTGGTATGACTTAGACCCTTACAAGTCTATAAAGTGTGACTTGAGCACAATTCCCCCAAATCTTTACTATAACCTAATTTCGATTTGAAGCATTTTACCCATTATTTCACATGAAACTTCATTTTGGCTTCCACCAAGTGACACGAAAGGAGATTTACAAAAAGGAGGAGGAAATTAGAAAGAAAAGGAAGGAGGAAATGGAGGCGAAGTTGTAGAGTACAGTGTTAATGAAGTTGGAAATTTAAAAATCTTCAACAAGGTAGGTGATCTTCTCCTAGCACCATAGATAAATTGGGAACAAGAATTTTCAAACATGCTCATTTAGGAAATGAAATTTTGGATACATGCATTTGTTTTACAATACTTTGGTAATGAATGCACATTTGTGTATGTAGGATTTTTTACGTAACTACATATATTAATTATATATATTACATAAACATTGCGGAAGTATATACGAAGTTACGCCGGGTGTCGTCGTGGGGGACAACGACACCATTGTCGCATACCGAATGGACGAATTTGGCAACCAAACGACGACATCACCTCATGGCTTTCCAACAAAGCAAACCGTAGACCGGGAATACCAATATTATTAGGATAATAGCAATTAAAAAAATATGTAACTTACAAACAATTAAAAAATAAAAGATTTTAAATTTAAAAAAACACTTTTTAAAAAGATATATTTAGATTTTTTTGAGACAAAGTAACTAAATTTATTTATGTAAAGAATAAATTTAAATTTAGATTTTTAATATCTAGATCCAAAAATAAACATTAGAATTAAAATTTTAATTTTAATATGCTTAAAAATTAAATTTTAAATTTGAGATATTTTCAACTGTTAAATTTGCTAAATGATCAGAATTAATTTTTTTCTCTCATTTACTCTTCACATAATTTTTTAATACTTAGAAAAAATAAAAGATTTTATATCCTAAAAAAATACATTTTACCGAAAATATAATTTCTTAAAAATATATTTACATTTATTATTAGAAAAACTCAACTAAAAAATATTTTTAAATTTTTAAATTTTAAAAACTATAGCAAAAAAAAAATTAAATTATAATTTCAATTTTGCTATGCTTAAAATTTAAATTTTAAATACATACAATTTGACACTATGTGCCATTTATGTAATTAGCAATTTTAAAAGTTTGAATTTGAGATAATTTCAATTGTTAAATTTACTAAATGATCAGAATTATTTTTTTATTCTTGAATTTGTGATAATTTCAATTGTTAAATTTACTAAATAATCAGAATTATTTTTTTATTCTCTCACTCACTCTTCTAATTTTTTTAATACTTAAAAAATAAACGATTCTAAATTATAAAAAAAATACACTTTAAGAAAAATATAATTTAAAAAAATATATTTTCATTTTTTATTAGAAAAATTCAACTAAAAAATATATTTAAATTTTAAGATTTAAAATCGATATAAAAAAAATTTAAATCAAAATTTCAATTTTGCTATTAAAACTTAAATTCTAAATACATACAGCTTGACAATATGTGTCATTTATATAATTAGGAAGTTTAGAATTTAGAATTTGAGATATTTTCAACTGCTAAATTTGCTAAATAATCAGAATTATTGTTTTTTCTCTCACTTACTCTTCTCATTTTTTTAATACTTAAAAAAAAGATTTTAAATTCTAAAAAAGTACACTTTAAAAAAATATAATTTCTTAAAAAATATATTTACAATTTTTATTAGACAAATTCAACTAAAAAAATATACTTAAATTTTAAAATTTTAAAATGTATATCAAAAAAAAAAAAAAAAAACATTTCAATTAAAATTTCAATTTTGCTATGCTTAAAACTTAAATTCTAAATACTTACACTTTGACACTATATGTCATTTATATAATTAGGAAGTTTAAAATTTTAAATTAGAGATATTTTCAACTGCTAGTTTAAATATAAATAGTTAAAAGCAATTAATTATTAATCAAAAGAGTGCAAGTTAAATATTGATTGTACTATAAAAAGTACTATCATGAGCTTTATTTTGAGAATTTTTATGGGAACTCATTCCATAAATGAATGGAAATGCGAGTTTTCTTGCATTAATGAGGTTTGGTGTGATTTACAGGTATTTGAACAAAAAAATGATAGAATTTGGACCAGAAAAGATCAACTCAGCAAAGTGGTTCGAACACATATTTGGACCATAGCTTGTTCAAACACTGGTTCTAACAACATAAGGTGTAGAACATGGAAGAACAACGAAAAATTCTTAGTGTGGAAAGTTGGTTCAAACCTTAGTTTGGACCATGTCTTGTTCAAACCAATGTTCGAACAGCAGAGAGCATATCCATGACAGACCAGAATTCTGTTTGGTGTTTGGTCCATAACTGGAGCTACATATCTAGGTTTTAGGTGTTCTTTAGCTCGTTGGAAAGGTAATACATAGGGCTACAACTTCCATGAAGAGTCCAAGACCCAATTCTGCCATTTTAAAGTTAGAAATGAATCCGAAACGTGGAAATCAGAATCTGCCTGGAAGATTTCTCACAGCTCAGACCTGTCTAAGGTTTTGGGCTATATATGGAATTCTAGAAGTCGGAATTAGGTGAGTTTAGGTTCGTTGGAAAGCTGAGAAAGAAAGATAAAACTTTTCCGAGAAACCAACCCAAAAATCCATCGTTTTTGTACCCTAAATTCAGCTCAAAGTTAGGTCTAGACAACAGACTAGATTCTGGAAATTTAATGGCATTCTTGTAATTTTTTGAAAGAATGGGATATAAATATGAGTTGGGATTTCAAGAGTAAAAAAAAGACATTACATACAATAAATTTAGGTTAGATTAGAGAGGTTTTGAAGGGTTTCTTCATATCCTCATTTATGATTTTCAATTTTTTTTGTAATTTTCTACTTTTTTGTAATCTCCATGTTCTAGAGTAGATCAAGGCAAAGGACTTTGGGATCCATGAAGATCTTCATGTATTTGGATCAATGGAGGTATAAATTGTAATTTAATTATGATCTCTACATACTTAGATGTTTGATTGGTTGATTTTTCTTCAAATCATTTGTTTGTATGCAATTTCTACCTCGTCTTTTCATGCCATGTATGTTGAGTACTAGTTGGAAACAGTTTGCACCCTAGGTGTTTGATGAAATATCTCAATGGGTGATTTACACAAAAACCTCTCATGTTCAAATGCTTTTCTGGACTTTGTATGCACACCAAGTGTTTGCATAGTGCTTGTGTTGAGTGTGATTACATGTTTGGTCTTTGTTAGAATACTTACAGTCGTAGATCAATTATGCATGCTATGTATATTTGATGCTATGTTTACCTATGCACTCTAACAATTGGACTTAATTTCTCTAAATCGACCCACCTTGTGATGGTTTGCGTAGACATGTTGGCCCTCCAAATTGATTCAATTGCATGATGATTGGATGGGTTAGCCTTAGTCCTTAGCCTCTTTAAATTCGTAGATTTAAGCTCATTTTCATTCACTTTGCATTAGATTTAATTGCCACCTCCTAAGTGTTTAACAAAATGCTTAGGTAGGTTTCATTTTCAAAATTCAAACCAAAATTTTCTTCATTTCTGTTGTGTGACACCTATTAACTAAGAAAGAAAGAATTATGAATAACAAAGTTTCTCCTTGTGGAGACGACCGGTATTTCACCCTAAAAAATTTAAATTGCTACATCGGGCCACTTTGCACTTGGGGTGTAAATCCATATTGTGGAATGACAAGCAAATATTTACAAACTTCTAAATCAAATCATAGAGTAAAACATGATAACCCAAATCAAAACATAATCAAAATAATCTCGAAACGATTACATGATTAAATTTGAATTGAAAAAATATAGTGGATCACTCCGTGCCACAACAAGACCTCTTAACTATATGGCATAGTCGGTGTAGGTGTAGAGGTACATCGTCAGATATAGCCATTGCATCCTCCTCCACATGTGGCTCCCCAGCCAGTGTATCCTTATGACTTGCCTCCATCGTTACTCCTGCTGGTGTGTCCTCCACAAGTGCCTCTCCCGCTGGTAGTTCATGTACTCGTGTCCTCTCCGCTCTTGCTGTGGAGACCTCATACATAGGCAACAGCATAGGAATGTACTTTTCTGCTGCAGCTGTCGATGATGACGAGCTTGTATTCTGTGTTCTAGGTCGTCGTGTGGAAGCTTTAACCGGTGCCTGGGGGCTGTCATCGACTGCTGTGTATCTAATGCAGCTGTAGGTGATCCAAATGTTGGAGATATAGAGAATGGCTCTATGTGCAGATTCCCAGACCAAAAGTCATCCATATATGCTGAGAATGAAGCGCATGTCTCTCTAGCCGGTGGGGGGTCTTTAACTCGACACTGGGATCTGGAACAGGTACTTGTGTCTCACTACTTTGCTACTCGGTGCTGACGATAGTATGTGCATCTCATGTATGCGACTCAAGGAGGTCGCTGGGACTGTGAAACTACTCAGCACGTCTGAGTCGGGCACAGGTGACGGGCATAGCTCATCTAAAGGCTCGGGTCCATATACTACCAAACTCCTCCGTTCTCATCTACCAACAGGCTGTAATCAGCTAGGATGCAAAGGTTCGGCTTGAGAGGATGAGCCCACCTGACTAGTGAAGATGGATGCTCATAGTCGCTTCTCTTGATCGATGGTTGTGATCATCGGTCCAGCTTACTGTATATATCTAATGTAGCGCATCAAGGTAACCACACTGATCCGCACGAGCGATCGTTGCAGCTACGAGCTGGTGCATGTTCATTATAATATTAGCTTGTATCGTACAAAAGAATTTATGAAAATAAATGCAAAACCAGTAAAAAAAACTAAGCTTATTCAATATTGCGTAACTAAAACACCATACCAGGATCGAAATATCAGCAGCCACTGGTTGACACCCAATAGCTGGCACATATGAGGGTGGTGCGATATGACTCTGAGTGATCTGATGATACTATTCCATGTACGGTCGTCGTATGGGAGATGCGCGGTGAAATGCTGACCCTGGATGACCGACTCTCATCGCCTGGCCCACTCATCAACGTACCACTGATGGTACTATAACCAATTCACCTCCCCTCGTCTACGCCTCGTAAGCTCATGGGCATCCGTGTCGAACTCTGGCAGGATTACCTGACAAAGGTCAAACTGTCTTATAACGCGTCCTGGCAGGTGGTCCTCGACAACCTTATAACACATCAATGGACATGTCGAGTGCCACATTGCCACTCCAGCACTACAATAGTGAAAAAGAGTACTCAGAACTGATTCTGGATATGGACACCAAGTCATCTAGTCCTCCCGCATAAGCATCATCTCCTCTCTGCAGTTCCTCAATGGTCTCGCTAAACTCACCGCCAAGTCCCTCTTCCATCGACATCCCATGGATCATATGGAAGGCCAAACGCCTCCGGTGCAGGATCAGGTGGGATAAATGATCGTCTAATCACTGGCCGAAACTATGCCAGTCACTCCCAAACCCAAACCTATTATCAGAAATAGTATATTACATTAAAATTACATGATAATGTTGATGTAATAACATCTGATACTAAAAATATAAATATAGTTGTATTATACCTGAAGTATGCCAACCGGTCCTGTTATCTCGGCTGTTCGTGTGGTGGAAGCCGAGCACATCTCTCTGTATAAACAAGCTAAAGTAGCTCCTCCCCAAGCTAGCCTGCCGCATGCATCCAAGTCCCGGAGCAACATCAAGTAATGTAACTTGACCAAGTTACTTGAATGGTCTGGCAATAGCTGTGCCCTGATGATGATGAGTATAAGCGGGTATGGCACTGCATGTTCGTATCTATAGCCTCTGGCAACACTAAAAATGGTCTGTAAGCCAAGTAATCTTTAACTGTCGCCTCTTAAAATCTACTGGATTAGGAGTCCTCCCAAGTAGCTCCTGGCAAAGTGTTTACTGTCTCGCCAATCCAATGTGGTCATCTGTCCCCGTGACAGGCTCCCCGTCAACTCGTACGTCGGAAATGACCTCTATATCCTACAATGTGATAGTAGCCTCGCCGATGGGGAGGTGGAAAGTATGCGTCTCCTGTCTCCATCACTCTACGAACGATGTAAGCAGTGGCAAGTACAGGTGGATAGCTCCAAGTCTATATATCCCGTAGAATCCGGCCCTATAAAACTGTTGCAGGACACGTGGATCCTGTGGGGGATCCAATATCTGGCGAAGGACGGTCCTCTTAGTTCGAACCTGTAGCACCTCCTAAAACTGCATGCAACACAAATGTCAGCAAAATCAATATTAACTAGTAAGTAATCCTTGAAATTATAGTATAAGTACAACCTCTATAATTATCGCATTTAAATTACATACCCTAACAGGAGACTCCTAAATGTCAGTAGATCGATGCTCAGACTAAGAATGGTGTACACGGGCATCTAATGGCCCAGGTTCCAACATATGTCGTCGATAAGACATCTAACTGGACAAATCACATGAACATCCAAAATTTATAAGTACCTACATCTTAATCGGTAAATAAACTAATAAATTTATGTAATTGTAGTAAACAAATATATTAATAACTAACAAGATGCTGAAATTAACTAAATCATACTCTCTCATTATTACTATAAAAGTCCAAATATTACATCATCCAAATAAACTAATAACTTTACTTAGTATGATTAATGTCTACGATGTTCGAATTTATTAGTTTAGGAATCTAGTGACTGATGATGATGAAGCTCGTGATGGGCATTTTCGTCGATCATGACCTTGTTGCTTACATATACCGTAATGTAGGGCAGACCCATGTTCTGACCTGTCCATCTCGTTCATCAACTTGGTCGAAAGGGGACGGCCCTTTTAGCGAAGAAGATTCGAATTAGGGCTAAAGAATGGGGTTTGGATTATGGGCCAGTAATCATCGTGTTCTAAGGAATGAAACTCTGCATGTAAGTCTCAACATACGACTCTATTAAGTATACACTTGACACTCATTGCATCCAATCCATGCGTATTGTATCACACATTGTTATCACATGCGAGCAAGGTAGCCTTAAGACCTCCGACTTGCCACAGCTGCACGTCTCGTTCCTTAATCGTATCACCTGTGTGTTGCTACCCCTACTTAGATGGGAACCAGTCACGACTTCGCACTTTCCAGTTACATGATTGAACTCCATTACCTGATAAGCTAATGTGTCCCTTTAGAAATCAGTCAAAAGTTTTTAGATCTGGGGGCCTACTTGCGCCCCGCTGGACATTACATTCGAAGCAATTAAATGATGCTGATGGAAGTATGAAACCATTTTGTAGAATGTTAGCTGAACTGTTGCTATAATTGGTAAGCTTCTCGCACTGCGTAGTACGTTGTTGAAGTACTCAGACAGGTTAGTGGTCATTATTCCATATCTATGAGCGCCACCATAACAAAAGGTCCACTTCTCCTTTGGGATTTCATCTAGGTATTTCCCATGCTTCTAGGTTGAGGGACTTGAGGAACTCCATTGTCTCGTTGAATTTGTGGACTTGAGTAGCCCTCCCTACTTGGTTCAGCAAGTCAGTTTTTTCTTGAAATTGGCCTTAATATGCCTTAAGTAGAAGCAATGGTGGGCATTGGCCCAACCAGAATGAGGAGAGACAGTTGTAGCTTTTATGGCATTTTACCTATTAGATATTAAGTAACACTGTCGATCTCCACACACATGCCTCCAAAGCATCCTCAAGAAGTACATCCAGCTATCATAGTCCTCCCATGTCCACCCATGCAAATGCTAGGGGAAAAACTTATAGGTTTGCATCTTAGGCCGTTGCGATTAGCAGTTTTCTTGTATACTTGCCATACAAGTGTGTTCCATCGATCGATACAACGGGGATGCAGTGAGTAAATACATCAATTGAAGTCTTGAAGCTCCAAAACATATACTGGACCATATAAGGGTGATGCTGATGTGAACAACTGTACCCAGGTTGTATGTCTGGAGTGCATTCATAAACTTCGGTAGCAACAAATATGACTGCTCCCAATTTCTAAATATCTTTGCTATCACCTTCTGCTTAGCAAGCCACACTTTTCGATATGACACATTGTATTTGAAGCGGTCTTTTATTTCAGCTTATAGCCAGACAATAGAACAAGCAGGATTGGACTTGACCAAATGGCATATATTATTGCAAAGAAAGTTTGAGTCAATTTGGTCATGATTTTCACTCAGGTGTGTGAAGATATACGTGTGCGGGCCCTCGTACTTAGTTATCTCATATAAACCATGAGAACTTAACTTGCTTGCTCGCACCCGCCACTTGTACTGGCCTTCATTCTTCTTTGGGCAATAAGCCACCCAAGACTTCTTGCTCGACTCTACAGTGACATAGGGCTGGTTTGATCTGACAGCATACCACTTCATAGATTGGATTAGATGGTCCTTATCCTTGAAGAGTTGTCCGACGCAAGGATCCTCATTTTCTGGGTTCCATGTCCGATAGCGAAGTGAAGGGGCCCATGAGTATGTATTGTGGTCTAATTTAGCCAAGTATGAAACTAAATTAACTTCAAATCTATGTAATTCAAAATTAAATTTCACTTTACCTGAAATTTTAAATTACTGTAAATTACCTAAGTACAAAACTAAATTAACTTAAATTTTAGTATAAAATGAATTTGAATTACTTAAACAACAAAATTGAATTAAAATTAACGTAAAATATAATACAAAAATATATTTTACATTACTTCAAATTTTAAATTAGCTAAGTATAAAACCAAATTAACTTCAAATCTATGTAATTCAAAATTAAATTTTACTTTACCTGAAATTTTAAATTACCATAAATTACCTAAGTACAAAACTAAATTAACTTCAATTTTAGTATAAAATGAAGTTATATTACCTACCAGATAAAATTGAATTAAAATTAACTTAAATATAATATGAAAATAAATTTTACATTACCTCAAATTTGAAATTAGCTAAGTATAAAACTAAATTAACTTCAAATCTATGTAATTCAAAATTAAATTTTACTTTTCCCGAAATTTTAAATTATCATAAATTACCTAAGTACAAAAATAAATTAACTTAATTTTAGTACAAAATGAATTTAAATTACATAAATGAAAAAAATGAATTAAAACTAACTTAAAATTAACTTAGCATGAATTCATATCATCCAAAATTGAATTTAAATTAACTTAAAATATCTACGTATAAAATTCAACTAACTTAAATTTTATTATAAATTGAATTTAAATTAGCTAAGTATAAAAATAAATTAACTTCAAATCTATGTAATTCAAAATTAAATTTTATTTTACCAGAAATTTTAAATTATCGTAAATTACCTAAGAACAAAACTAAATTAACTTAAATTTTGGTATAAAATGAATTTAAATTACCTAAACAAAAAATTTAAATTATTTTAAATCTATACCATCGAAAATTGAATTTTAATTAACTTAAAATATCTATGTTCAAAATTAAATTAACTTAAATTTTATTATGAATTGAATTTAAATTAGCTAGGTATAAAACTAAATTAACTTAAAATATCTACATATAAAATTAAATTAACTTAAATTTTATTATAAATTAGCTAGGTATAAAACTATATTAATTTTAAATCTATATAATTCGAAATTAAATTTCACTTTACCTGAAATTTTAAATTACCTTCAATTATCTAAGTACAAAACTAAATTAGCTTAATTTTTGGTATAAAATGAACTTAAATTAGCTTAATGACAAAATTAAATTGTTTTAAATCTATATCATCCAAAATTGAATTTAAATTAACTTAGAATATCTAGGTACAAAATTCAATACACTTAAGATCTATATAATAAAATGTTAAAATTTAAGTTACTTGAAATTTTACATTAACTTAAATTACCTAACTTCAAAAATTAAAGTGACTTAAATTTTATGATAAATTAAATCTACACTACCTAACTATAAAACTAAATTAACTTCGAATCTATATAATTCAAAATTAAATTTTGGTTTACCTAAAAATTTAAATTATCTTAAATTACCTAAGTATAAAACTAAATTAACTTAAATTTTGGTGTAAAATGAATTTAAATTACCTTTAATGACAAAATTAATTTATTTTAAATCTATATCATTCAAAATCGAATTTAAATTAACTAAAATATCTAGTTACAAAATTAAATTTACTTAAAATATATATAATTCAAATTTTAAATTTAAATTACCTGCTATTTTACATTAACTTAAATTAGCTAAGTCCAAACTTAAATTAGCTTAAATTTTATTATAAATTGAATTTAAATTAGCTAAGTATAAAACTAAATTAACTTTAAATCTATCTAATTCAAAATTAAATTTACTTTACCCGAAATTTTAAATTACCGTAAATTACCTAAATACAAAACTAAATTAACTTAAGATTTGGTGTAAAATGAACTTAAAACACCAAAACAACAAAATTTAATTATTTTAGATCTATATCATCTAAAAATTGAATTTAAATTAACTTAAAATATCTACATACAAAATTAAATTAACTTAAATTTTATTATAAATTGAATTTAAATTAGCTAGTTATAAAACTAAATTAACTTAAAATATCTACGTATAAAAATAAATTAACTTAAATTTTATTATAAATTGAATTTAAGTTAGCTAGGTATAAAACTAAATTAACTTTAAATCATTATAATTCGAAATTAAATTTTACTTTACCTGAAATTTTAAGTTACCTTCAGTTATCTAAGTACAAAACTAAATTAGCTTAATTTTTGGTATAAAATGAATTTAAATTACCTTAATGACAAAATTAAATTATTTTAATTCTATATCATCTAAAATTGATTTTAAATTAACTTAAAATATGTAGGTACAAAATTAAATGCACTAAAAATCTATATAATTCAAAATTAAAATTTAAGTTACCTGAAATTTTACATTTACTTAAATTAGCTAACTTCAAAATTAATATAACTTAAATTTTATTATAAATTGAATCTATACTACCTAACTAAAAAACTAAATTAACTTCGAATCTATATAATTCGAAATTAAATTTTACTTTACCTGAAAATTTAAATTATCTTAAATTACCTAAGTACAAAACTAAATTAACTTTAATTTTGGTGTAAAATGATTTTAAATTACCTTAATGAAAAAATTAAGTTATTTTAAATCTATATCATTCAAAATCAAATTTAAATTAACTTAAAATATCTAGTTACAAATTTAAATTTACTTAAAATCTGTATAATTCAAAATTAAAATTGAAAGTATCTGCAATTTTACATTAACTTAAATTAGCTAAGTCCAAAGTTAAATTAAATTAAAATTTACCATAACTTAAATTTAAATTAGCTATGTATAAAATCAAATTATTTTAAATCTATATCATTCAAAATTGAATTTGAATTTCAAATTAACTTGAATTAGCTAAGTACAAAGTTAAATTAATTTAAATTTTATGTTAAATTAAATTTGAATTAGCTAAGTATGAAATTAAATTATTTTAACTACCAACCAAATATGTAACAAGGAGCCTTTTTTCAATCAAAAAATATGGGAATTATGCGACTTGTTCATCTATTTTAAACCTTCCCTCTTATATGGAAGGGTGATAAACATTTCAATTAAAAAATCCCGATGATATGGGACCTTTTCAGTGAAAAATACAGAGATTTGGGTAACTTTTTAGAATTTTTTATATATTTTTGTTCTAATATAGTTTCAACTCAAGTTAAATTTGAACATAACTTACACTAATTTATATTTGTCAATACAATTTCAAAATACACATTCAAACCAATACATATTAAAAATGAGGTAACTCAGTTACAAAAATAAATACACAAATTAAATAAAACATATAACAGCCTAATACACAATCAATAACTCACCAAAAATTTCCAATGTCAGCCAACCGCACAGTGTCAAATACAAAGAGCAATTTCAAATCAATACTCAAACCATCCGAAATGCAGCACTCAAAGCATCCAAAATCAAACACTCAAAAGAGCCAAAATATTGAAAAGGTGTAGTGGTGGAATTGGTATTGTACACACACATATATATAGTCCGAAAAAGAAAATGAACTCACATTTTCCAGCCGTTGGAGATGGAAATGACAGGAGCAACTTAGCCTGGCAGCTAGAGCTTGGTAGCGCAGTTGGAGCAACCTAGTCTGCAATAGTTGATCGTTGGGGGTAGGGAAAGAGGGAGGGGGAGAGAGAGAGAGATGCAGATAGCGAGAGAAGAGAAGGTGCGCGAAGACTGAATTGTGGGCCGAAATATCCATGTGTCATCTTTTTTGACAGCAACATAGAGGTGTCGTCACTTGTTTGAGCGACACCAGGAACTATCCTCAACTAGCTTGATGACACGCGGATGTGTCATCACTTTGCTCGGCGACATGCTTCGGTGTCGTCCCTTCGCTCGGTGACATGTTAGGAGTGTGTCGCTACTTAAGTGTGCGACATGCTATGTCGTCCATTCCACCGACAACATTGAGCTCACACCTGAATATACTTGCATGCCGTCCAGCTTATATGTATAATGAGTTTGCATTGTTACGTAAAAAACCTATGTATGTATATATAGGACCGTGCGTGTATATATTTACGTATTTTGTTGATTCTTCTAATTTCTCAAAATTTTTTATTTTAATCTAAATTACTGAGTTGCACATTTGAGTAAGCACTTTATGTGCGATTCTTAAGGCTTATACATGAATCATGAGCTTTTATTATACTAGATTAAACCATAGATGATTGAAATTTGTAAAATAACAAGAACTCTAAGAATCTTCGTACCCAAAATCATAGCTTGGAACACTATTGTGGGCATGCCCATTCAAATGACACCTTGACTTAATCTCATGTAAGCATGCCTCCTACCTTTTTATATGCATGCTAAGTCTATGTCTAGCTTGGACGTCGTGCACACACCCATGTTCTTTCTCATTTCGCTCGTACGCATACTTGAGCTACTAAATTCATTTTTTAATTATTTTACTAACAATTGGAGTCTATTACATTTTTAGTTGATTAATTAGTATATTGTAAATGGAATTGCGATAAATTTTTACTTTAAATATATATGATTTGTGCTAATAGCATATAATCCACGTTTAATGCTTTAATTCATAGTTACTGAGGTTACTGTTTTACTTATGATCGATTGAGAATGGGTGAATTTCAGCATAATTGTTGAAATAAAAAAAATAAAAGACAAGAAAAATAAAAGAATTGGACAGAGAATTTAATGTCTATATCTTGTCATACATATCATAAAAATAAAGAAGAGACCTTTAAATTGGCTTGCAATGAGAGATATATATAGTAATGATCTATACACTAAAATAAAGATAACTATTTAGTAAATACTAAAATATAGATTATTCTAATATAGGCAACATATATATATAAATAATGTATCATAACCTAATATCAAATATTCTAATATCCTTTCTCAAACTCAATATGGTAAAGCAACTTGAGTTTGGAAAGAAGAGAATTCTAAAAATAGCTGAACCGGATAGCAGAATAAGCCATGAGTGTAGAATCTGAAATTATGTAACTGCTGACGCGATAAAGTTTTGACGGAGAGTTCTTGAAGAAATTTCACTGCCACTGGTATGATTAGTTTTTGGATTGGAGATCAAAAAATAACCAAACAAAATATAGGTGTATGAAGATGGAACGAGAAAGACAAAACTAAAAAATGTCAAGAAAAAAATAGCAGCAACTTATTCTCAGAGTTGACAGCTAATAAGAAAAACTGACATATGTTATGTATTATAGTTGATCTGTCAAGAATGATATTGTAAATAGGATGAACAACACAATGTTGAGGTTTCATCTTAAATAAAAAATAAACTAAGACGGTGAAATCTGAAAAAAAAAAAAAAAAACAAACGTCAGAATCAAAATAAGAAGGCTTGAAAAACCTTAAAAAACGATTTAGAATGTGGAAGAAAAGATTTTACAGTAGTTGTGGTCGTGTTACGAGAGAGCAAAGCTTTGAAAAGAAAAAAAAACTCAGAGAAATAATTAAAAAACACAGAGTACGGCTCTGATACCATATTAAATTAAAAAAATAAAAGACAAGAAATAAAGTTGGAAAGAAAAAATATATTGTCTACATCTTATTATATATATTTTAAAAGTAAAGAAGATGCATTTAAAATGGCATACAATGAGAAGTATGTATAGTAATGATTTACATACCAACATAAAGATAATTACTTACTAAATACTAAAATATAGAATATTCTAATGTTGGTATTATATATAAATAATATATCACAACTTAATATAAAATATTCTAACAATAATGAGTAACTTGACCATTTGTTGGAATAATTATAATGGGCAAACTATGGATAATAAATGGATTGAGGTAGAATCTCATAGCTGAGGCATGAGTTGTATATAATTGGAAATTTGACATGTGTGCCTTTGATTTTGGAAAAGAATGATTAATAGACATTTGGAACTTAACTATAGATGCGAACCTTGGATACTTGAAAGCTAGTGACTTAGGTATCAGTCTAACTTGGTCAGTTAGAAGTTGACCACGACGACTTATTTTAGTATAGTACACCAACATATGGAACCTGAAAACTTACTATTTGATATGATAGACCAACTGTACACTTGCGAAAAGAGTTTGGAGAGTTATTATTTCTTAAGGTTAGGAGTAGATAGAGGTATAAGATTGAGTTGGATAACATAAGATGATATATATATATATATATATTAAACTACACAAGATAGTATTGAATAATGCGAACAACTGGACTTTGGAACTTGTAAATTTACATTTTTTTTATTTTATGTGGTTTCTTATGAATATTTGTTTTCTTAATGATATAAATATGTGGCACATCATGATTCACCCTACCACATGATATGATATATTCATAACATATAAGCACTTGGGGACATAATGACCTGTGCTTTAATTATTGTTATTTTGTTCATTTCAGTTTGGATTTAAGTATGTTATTTTGATGTGTTGTAGGTTTAGCTGATGCTTGAGTGGACGTGTTTACTCGGTTTCCAACAGGCTTATTAATGGGGTGGATTTGAATCTAATTAAGACCAAATCTGTTAGACCCAGATCCAATTATATGAACCTGATCAAGATCAAAAAGTAATCGGATCCAATTTGTAAAATCTAGTCCAGATCTATATATCGGTGGATTTGACCTATTTTGAAAAATAATTTTTTTAAATTATTATTTCATAAAAATAAAAATATATTTTATTCCAAACATATAATATATTATATATATACACCGTAATAAACTCCATAACCTCCAACAGTAAAAATAGGTAATTGCACGGTTCACTCGGCACCTTTCTTTGTAGCGGCTTTCGTGGCTTCACTAGGGTCAACGCTCTTGGTGACGCCAACAGTCACAGTCTACCTCATGTCTTTAATAGCAAAACGTCCAAGGATATTTCTGATTTTCTTAAGAAATATCATCAGAGCCTCTTCTCGTCAAACTTATAGGAAAACCACCACAACCCCCCTTTCAATCGAAAATGCAGAGTAGAAAACTGAATTTGATCACGAACCACAAAGAACTCTCACTTCAAAGAATGAGAAAATCTTACGCTGCTCCAAACCAAATGTATAATAGAAAACAGATCAAAAACACACTTTCATTTGATCCTAAACTAGTTCTTGAAATGGAAGAATCAATTCTTGGAGAGCATAAATAATTTATTTGCAAAAAATAGCTCAGGTTTTAAGATCTATAAAAACGCCGACGCTAAGAGATGTTTTGTACTCTCTTTCACTCTCTCTAGTATAGATAGAGAGATTTCTTTCTCTAGGATTTACCTTCCTCAAGAGAAGGAGAATGTACGTTGGAGTTGCCCACTCTTATTTAAAGGGAGTCAGAGAGAGAGAGAAGAGCATTTGCAGCAACTTTAATGTACACATATGTGTGTGTATGCCTCATACATATAAATATACAGTAAAGTAAAAATAGTTAAAAAGATTGATTTTATTATACATAAATTTTTTTATTTTTAAAAATTATGGGTCTAGTAGATCATCCGGATCCAGATCTATTAGTTCTTGAATTCAATAGATCTAGATCAGTTGGGTAATGGATTTAATTGATCAGATATGGTCTAACATTATTAGATTTGGTCCAAGTAGGTTCTGGACCAAATCCAACCTTTTGACAAGCCTAGTGTTTGGTCTAGAGTTGCTATGTCTGATTTTGGAAATCAATATTAAAACTTTCCCTCTATTGTGTGTAGGCTTGCTATGCTCACCTACACATGGATTGGTCATGGTGGTGGCATGTGTACAACACATTCTCTCATGTATGCATGAGCTAACCTAGTTTTGTGAGTTTACACTTCTCATTTTCTGAAAAACATGATGCGTTGTTGGATCCATTTTCTTTCTTCCCATGATACCTACACTACCCTATCCTACCCTTACTCTATCATCTATATCTTTCCTTTTCATTTCCTTGAGTTTGATGAGTGTGTATATATAGGTTATGTGTATGCGTTCTGAGTTTCCTTCCAAAAATTATTTAAAGTAAGATAAGAGTGAGAGGTCTGAGGAGGGTTCGTTGTGGAGATTGATCTGGTAATTGTAGTGAGGTGTAAGTTTTTGGAGTATTAACTTACGTAAATTAAGGAACTAATCCGGAATGTTGGTGGTGGAAAAGTTGTATTTAGTTTGTGGGTTTTAGTCTTTCACAGTCATTCTTATATTTGTTTTTCTTTATCAACGGAACAACTACATGTAGGGAACTTTGGCTTTGATGAATGAATGTGATAATGCATACATAGTTTGATGTGTGCGGATGAATGGAACTATTATTTTTGAAAGAGATGATATACACACACATAGATATACATAGTTGTTGTTAAGGAATATAATGGTTTCAAAACCCAAAATGATTAATCTTTACACAATTTAGTGATTGATGCTCCAAATCCATCTAAAACCTTTTATATGATAAAAGACAAATTGTATATAATGTTGATGTACATTTAAACTGGAGAATGGAGACCTAAAATAGAAGATGACAAATTACACTTGTAAGTCTTCAACTCTACGCATTCCTAGAAAGATAGAAAATATAATGAAAGGCTAACAAAAGTTAAATCACCACGAAAGTACAGTGGACCAACCAGAAATACTGTCGAAAAAAAAATAAACTTTTCAGAGAGTACCATATATGACTGTAACTTAATCTAGCACAGGTCAAAGCCTATATGAAGGAATTAGTTGTAACAAAAAGGAGATTCTATAATTATTGTACTGTTACTGTATTATCGTTGTTCTTTTTATTTTCTATCTTATATATTCCTTATTTTTTATTTTATTATGTTTCAATTCCAAAGTTTAAAAGTTTTAATTCGTTCTGTAAGGAAGAAGCATAAAAAAAAAAAGTCATTCTCTTATTTCTCTGTATCCGAGTCTTCTTTTTATTTCTTTTATGTAATATAAGTTCAGTAATAAAAGTTTGAATATTTGAATATATATATATATATATATAACTAATATTTTGAGTATTTCAATAATAATTAGTAAAAATTCTGAGTGTTCAGTATACTAGATTAGAGCTTAGACAATCTTGAGAGCATATTTGTAGAGCATTTACTCTATGAAGGTATGTTTTTTAATTACTAATAGAAACTATTACAATTATTTTGTAATTTTAGTATGATTTCAATTTTTAATAGTTTTAGAACCATAACTGTCGCACCCCTACTTTATGATACTTATTTAATTCCTTAAATAGAGGGGACACCTCTAAATCTTTGTCCAAAATATATCAATAATCATCATTTATATAAATACACATTAACCGAAACCGTAACCTAACAAATTTATAGTATAACTATAAATAAAATATATAGAGAATTCCACAAGTACCTAAATATATACAAAATTATAATTTTCAAAACATATAAAACAAAGCATCAAACTAATACTGTTGAAACTCTAGATTTATCTACAGAAACTCCAAATAATAACATAGCATTAAAAGAAAGAAAATAAACGACTTAGATTCTTTCCCGGGCACTTGCAACTACTCCTAAACTTGACCTAAAATACCTAAAATTTAGGTACGAGTGTCGTGCACTCGGTGAAGGTACTAAACTTAAAGTAAAGATAACAAATTTTCACCAAAAATAAGGTACAGTAATTACATAATCATATGTCTCACAAACAAGCACTAATTAATTGAAATGTTCATAACTGACAGTGATAAAAATATCCCCACACCCAATTCATCACCCTTTTCATTTAATAGCCAATGTTATCATCATTAGGCTCCGACTGGTTGTCTCATGATACATTTGCATGATAATTAGTTTAAATAATAATATAACATGCGTTTAGTCCCATCTAGCCTATGAGTTGATATCTCAACTATGGACAGTGGCTTTAATTTAGCATGTCCTATTAACCCCATCTTACATTATCATTTTTTTCTGGCCCCATTTGGCCTCACTTTATATATATATATATATATTTCGGCTCCATCCGACCATTATGCAAGTGTAATACTGATATGAAATAATATTTTCTTTTCATCAAATAAAAAATTATTCTCAAATTTATCATTCTACAAATAATCACAGATCACTACTAACACAAAGAATTAATAAATAATCAGCATTCCTTATTAGCATAAATAATTACCTACAAAAATAAATTAGTAAATAAAATTTAGCAATTTATTTTACTATCTTTTATTTATAAGTCTAATGCACCCACCTAGCTATTGAAATTCTGAAAAAGTTAAATTATTGGGGTGGTCACTGCTAATTATTCTCGGGTCTTAATTTTAACCCAAATAAATTATAAAAATAAGACACTATACAGTTAAAATATAAACTAAATTAATTAATAATATAAATTTAATGAATAGAACATAGCAGTCATACCCTTAGCATATTTAATTTATTTAATCTTTAAGAAAGTTAATTTTAAATTAACAAATTAAAATAAATTACTCTAAAATTGGGTCAACATCCCTAAATTTCCTCCCTAAGTAAGTTCCTCTTCCTACTGTTTTTCTGTGATTTGCCTTATTGTTTTTTTCGATTGTTCCTTATTATTTTTCTTCATTCAAGTATTAATTAAACATGTGTATATATATATATATATATATAAATCATCTAGCCTGGCAGCAAACCGCCTCAAACTTTTATTTTATTTTACCTTTTTTTTCCTTTAGCTTTCCATGTGGGCTTCTCACAATCCTGCCACGCACACTCATGTGCATGAACCTAGCAAAACAGAGGAAAGCGAGTTACCTTGCTAAGCTATGTCACCAACTCAATGGCTTGTACAAAACTAACCCATTAAATTTAATTAACTAATTAATTAACCTAGATTACTATGCTAATTAATTTCTAATTATAACTAAGTAAATTTGAAAAATGCTATAATATGCAAATTATCCAATTAAGATTAATAAAAATTTAAAATAATACCAAGTTAACACAATTAAAATTTCTAAGCATAAAATAAAAAATTAAATTAAGAATGCGTTTCAAAAAGAAAAATTTAAGATATCACAATAACCATAAGAGGTGTAAGTTAACATGATCTAAAATATTAGGGGGTCTCAGTGAAATAGATCCTTATAATTATAAAGAATCGGTGGTTCCACTAGAAAGATGAAAGGGTTTTGAGTTGGGGGATTCTAGAGAAAGGGATACAATTGGGTTTATTTCAATGGAGAATAGTATAAGAGTCCAAATAAAATTTTGCACATTTATAGACTTTCAATAGTAATATGAATATGAATATTAAGTATATAAAAAGTATAAAATGAGATTTTTAAATAAAATTGTATCATATTTTGGTATTTTTTTTACACCATTTAACTATTTAAATGACTTGCCATGTTGATTTATATTTATCAAAAAAACTATTTAATAATTGAGTGGTTACACTAAAGATAATAGCATAACATAAATAAAGATTGTCATTATTTTTATAATCCACATACTTGGCTACCATGCACATCTGTCTAAAAATGTTAATAGAATTTCAATTACATGATTATAAAATGTTAAAATATTTAAAATTTAGACCATGTTTGAGTATTAAATTGTGGATTCGAGTTCAAGCCAAGTTCAAAATTAATTTCATTATGAATCGTATTTAAGTTTCATTTAATTTTGTAGTAAATCTATTTAGAACAAATTTTTAATAAAATTAAACATGAACCAAACTTCAACTACTTGTTTGTTTAGCTCTGGTTACAAGATATATATTACAAATATGTTGAAAATGTAAACAACACATATTTTTCATTTGTAGTAAAGTCTATAAAGGTGCTAATGAGTTGAGCCAACATGCCAATATGGTACAATATAACACATTTAAAATGTGTCTGAGCTTTAGTTCATCGTGATCCACTAGATTGAAATTTAATTGTCTGAATTTATTTAAGTATATTTTTAGTTAAAAATATATAAAAATATTTAAATGTGTTTAAATCATTGAATTTTAATTCAACAGTTGAGTGATTTGATGTCACAAAATTGACATCAAACCCGATATCAACCCTCTAAAATCCAAAGAATTGGTGTAGCATATCACCCTTAAGAATGTGGATAAAGTTAGGGTTGGGTAAGATTGCTTTTCCCGTAATCGACTACAACAAAAAATATATATACCTATATCTAACGAGTGATTTAAGTCACTTACCACTTTCGAGATCAACTTATAATAGGTTACTTGAGTTGTACAATACAAAAACATTAATACTATCCTTCAATTGTGGGATTTATTCAATAAAAATATAGTATAAGATATAAATATATTCATTGTCTATAAAAATATAATATAAGATATAAATATATTCACTGTCTCCAAATGCCTTGTACATTAATAACAAAAATAGATAAAGTTTATATTTAGTATAAAGCAACGAAGACAAGTATCTAACGAATACATTATATTTATTACCTTGAATCTAAATTTGAACTTAATAATGGATTTTTATTTTTATTCTCAAATTCAACTCACTACTTGGTAATTTAAGAAATACTCGCCCTTATCAGGTCGGGGTAACGCAGATACCCTATAGGATAAGAAAAAATTAAAAAAGAAAATTTAATTAGTCTATAATACATGTATTTTTAGTTAAAATAGACATAAAAGCTTCTAATACATGTATTTTTTTATTAAAACAAAAAGTAAAATTTTAAAAAGTAATTTTAAAGTTATTTCATAAAATTAATCCAGTAACATATAGAGCTTAAGAAATTTCAATTGGGGATGTCAAACTTATTCGTATCCATCGGGTATCCATTTTACCAACCCCTGTTTTGAGAGGATACGAAAATATTAATAATGAGAACGAGAATGAGTATATAGGTTTTAAAGTGTTTTTCGAAGACGAAAATGTGAATGGATATGACAATCATTATCATGTCCGATACTTGTTTAAATATAAATTTATATATTTTTATTTTAATAGCTACTATTTATACTCCATAAATGGCTTCTTGCAGTCACTTTTATTTTTTTCATTAATTAAAATTACACAATTATCCATATTTCAGTTCACAAATGTTTTGGATACTTATAATGTTATAAAAACTCTTAAACTCTATCCAAAATATATTTATAATGTCAAAAGACCTTTATTTTATAATAATTACTTTTAAAATATATACAAGAGGAAATTTATTAATTTTTTATTAGATATTTTCATAAGTACACCAGTAATTAAATCTATATTTTTTTTTAAATTCATTGATGCATATAAATTACCTTAATATGATAAAAAAAATTTAATTCTAGATTTTTAAAAAATGTGTTACTATAAAAAATTAAATTAAATTAAGCTTTGAATGGAAAAATACTTATGGTTTATTTGATATGTCTGTATATTTAAAAATTAATTTTTTTAATTCATTGATTTCCATAATTAGATATTTTTGGTAGTTTATTTTTTTTTTCTAAAGATGAATGATGAGAAAAAAAAATTAGATATCCTATTTTGAAATTGGGATTAGTGATAAAAATTAGTAAGATTAAAGGGCAATTAGAAATTTAAATTTACAAATGGTTTCATCTTCATGTTTGTAGCTTTTATGTAAGAAAAATATTTTGAAAAACCAAAATAAATTTTACATTCATTTATATATTTAGCAATTACATAAAAATAAATTTTAGTTATAACTTAATTAAATTAGAAAATAACTTATTTGATTTTAATTTACTTACAAACTTCTATCACTTTCTTTATCATTCTGATGTTTGTTTACTTTTTACATATCTTTCATAAATCATTTATTTTAACATTTATTACACTTATAGTTTATTTCATTACATTATTTTTAAAAAATATTACAAGAATATGAGAATTGAAAGTATCATATACAACTTTACTAAATGATTAGTGGATTTTGACAAGAGTTTAAATGATAAAAGTTTGTAAATAAAAGGAACGGAAGGAGTTAGTTATTTTATTTAATTAAATAAAATAAATTAAAAATAAAATTTATTTTAATATGATTGTTAAAAATAAAAATATAAACATAAATTCTTCTAGTCCTTAAAATATTTTTTTTTTTCTATTCTCTTGCAATATAAATGTGTTTATTCAAATTTATAAATATTTTCTTTATGAATCTCAATTATATCATTTCAAATTAAATATAAGAATAGTTAATCAAAGAAATGATAGTTTTATAATTTTACTTAATGAAAAAATAAAGTAGAGTGAAAGAGGAAACTTTTGGAATACTGTTAGATGGTCTTGAGCATATCTGATCCCGAAAAACTAGTTCGTAAAGTGAAACTTTCTCATCCTGGTATTAGATGATTTTGAACTTATCTCATCCCAAAAAATTAATTCGTATGGTGAGATTTTCCCTCACACTTATATATCAACCACCAAATGCAAGGATGGGCAAACATTGACCAAAGCAAAAATATTGAGAAAGCCAAAACAAATTGAATCGATCCGACTAAATTCAATAAATACGGTTTGGTGATATTAGTTAATCAATTTGGTTTAGTTTTTAGTTTTTAGTTTTTTTTTTAATAATGATTTTTAGTTTTTGGACATTTTGGAAAACTTTTACAACCGAACCGACCAGAAAACCAAAGTTTATAATCTTTTTACATTAAATTATATATTATGTTGACCTAAGGTTCATAAACTTAGTTTTATAATTGATTTTGATGATAACAAACATTGAATTAAATTTTCACAATT
>QLOD02058711.1:0-25713 GCA_003260245.2 Sideroxylon spinosum | reverse complement strand
TGCTTCAAGTATGACTTATTCACAAACAAGTTTTTTTGGTATGACTTAATTCCTTAATAGTACATAAATAGTGACCGACCTTCAAAAAACCTAAAAATTTAAAAGAATTAAAAAATTAAGCTGGAGCGGGTAAGGGGTGGATTTTGTTGACTGTGGCCCGACATGGAGGAGAGCGGGCAGTTGAGGCTGCCTGGCCCACTGGCAAGTCAAGACCGGGTGAAGGGCGGGTCAGGTGCGGCCCGATTACAACAGTACTTAATAAGTGTGTTTGGTTGAAAAAAACATTTGATAAAAAGTATAATAAACGTATAAAAGTTTAATATAAAAATATTATGTAACAAAATTTAAATAAAAATTATAAAAAATTAATACATTTTGACTAATTTTGATCGCCAAAACAATCCGTAAGTTCAAATCGCTAACCTTCTCTCTCTCTCTCTCTCTGTGGAGCAAGGGCTTACTCAAAGCCGCTACGTCGAGCGACGGCGTCATGGTCGCATTGAGATTTCTCTCCTGTGTCGGTGAAGTCCTTTTGCAAATCGATGCCCAGAACGATTACCTGCACCTGGAGAAAATCAAGAAAAGAGTAATCTGGAAGAAAACCGAATCCCAAAAAAAAAAAAAAAAAACAAAAAATTTGACCCCCAACAAGCCCATTCGATCCAAAAAGATGCTTTTGCCATATCCTGAGTTTTTTTTACCCCCTTCCCTCCTATTAAGCTTTTCGGTTTAAATCCCCTATCACTTAAAAGCCACCTCGTGAACCAAGGAGATCTTCTCTACGATAGTTTGTCCTTTGAAGGTTTGTGCCTTTTGGAGGATTTGAAATTTTTTTGAATTATTAATTTTCTGTCTTTGCTTCTTTCATGTGGTTAATGCGTCCGTTTCAACAGTGTTATTTGAATTTGTTCTTCTGTTGACTTGTATGTTAAGGTTGTTTTTGGTCCATGCTTTTAGTTTCTGAATTAAAAGCAATTGGTCCTTTGAAGGTTTGTGCCTTTTGGATTTGAAAATTTTTTGAATCATTAATTTTCTTTATCTGTTTCTTTTATGTGGTCAATGTGTCCGTTTCAACAGTTTTATTTGAATTTGTTATTCTGTCAACGTGTCTGTTAATATTGTTTTTGGTCCATGCTTTTACTTTCTGAATTAAAAGCAATTGGATGCTCTAAAAAGGTCTTATTGGTTCTTGGGATAACTGGATATAAAGCTAACCCCAACAACACATACAAACAAAAAACATAGTGTCTGCGGATAAATTACTAAACTGTTTCCAGTGCTGACTTGCCTTAGAGAATTGGGTGCAGATTTCTGTCCAAGTATCAAATTCATCTAATTGTGATGCAGGAGAACAAAACGGTTAGGCTTCCTTTTTCTTAAATAAAAAAAAAAAATAAGTATAAAATTCAGCTAATTGTGATGCAGAAGAACAATATTTTCTTAAATAATTTATTTTGTCACTTTAGGTTTCAATTGATGGTTACCATATAAATAGAGTATATATGTATAGTTATACGGTGAACTTATTATTTGTACTCATTTGTGGGATCTCGCAATATAGAAGTGTTCATGTAGGGTAAATGGTATCTAATATTTATTTTTGTTTATGCATTTTACACTTCTTTTTCTTGTCCTCTTGGTGCTTCTTCCCTGCAAGAATTTTTGGAAAGCTTCCTACAATTTAGTAGTTGTTGGTATGATTTTCCATACCTTTGTAGCAGAAGGAATAGTTCTAGGGATCATTTTTTGGGAATATAGGCTGAGGGGGCGTGCTTTCATGGTCTTATATCGGATGTAATGTTTAGCTATAATTCACAAATCAATCTTTATTTGTGTTTTCTAGGTGTACCACTTCATTCTCTGTACTTATTTGTAATCTCTTCTACTGCAGATCATATAATCGGGATCCTAGTGCTAGGGCCGCTGATGGTCTTATTCCGAAACACCATACTGGTGATTTAACTTCTTTCCCTATGACTTTTGCATACACGTAGATGACTTTAGTAATTTAGGCCTTTTACAAGGTGGTTTGTGGGTTGGGCTTTTGGCTAATTGAATCTTATGGTTCTACCATTTAGTGTGGGACAAAAATTACATTTTCATTATCATTTATGCTTAGCAAAAAGAGAAAAAGAAAAAAATTCCAAATTATGATTTTAACTTGGGTAGTTAACCCCTTAGGGACTGGGCACATCGGGTGCTATTGAAATTTGTATTAATGAAACCCTTAATGAAAATAGCTTTAATATGTTTATTTATATTGCTACATGACAAATCTATATCTTTCCCTTTTGGTGACTACATGTTTGAAAGTACATAATAATATACTATGCAATTTCTTTTGTAATTGGGTGGTGTACATAGAAAGTTCCACACTTAAGGATGATGAGGACAAGGGGCGTCGAGCTGATCATTTGGTAGGAACTAGATCTGCAAAATAAGTGAGTGGATAGCGGCTAAGAGGCAGTCACATGCACTCTAATAGCCAAGTTGGCCTTAGCAGAATGAATATATAAGAAAACTCAATACAAGAGCAAGTATGAATTAGATACCTGTAGGTCTTGATATAGGTGTTTATATTATATAGAGTGAAAAATTGTTTGAATCCCATTAGGAGTTAGCTTTCTAGGGTTTGTAATCCTACTAGAACTACGATTAGAGTGCTAAGTGTCATCACTTTATTTGGACAGAGGGCCTTGCTAATTTTTTTTTTTAATTCATTTTTCAAAAAGGTAAAAGCTCTCCAAAATTTTAGATGTGAATTAAATTGTTCTTTTCTTTAACCAAAAATTTATGCTCTAAAATCTACAAAGAGTTTCAAGATTTATTCTTGTTCTTATTATTGTTTTTGTTTTTTTGTTTTTTTTTTAAAGCTTTGGTTTCAAATTTCTTTAATTTTTTATTCATTTTCAAAAAGGTAAATCTTTCCAAGTTTTTGCCTCTTTAAAGATATAATTTTGGGACATTTTTAAATTAAATATATATTAGGTTTCCAAAGTTTTTAGCTTTCGGGTTTTTTCAAATTTTAATTTTCTTAGATATTTGAAAGAAAGGAGATAGGGGAAATGGTTAGAGGAAAGAGGTGTGGTTCGACTTTGTTAATTTTGTTTTTAAAAAATGTGAGGTTTTTAAAGATAGGATTAAAAGTTAATTAATTGATATTTCTTCTTCAAAAAAATTAAAGTTTCGATTTAGTGTTTTCATTTTGTATTTAAAGAAAAAAATAGTAAAGTTTGGACAAGGTGAGGATTCAAAATTTTTTAATTGGTTACTTTTATGTTAGGTTTGTGAATTAGATCATTTTTTTTTTCTTATACCAAAATTTAATAAAGTTTTAATATTTATTATTATTATTATTATTTTTTTTAGTCTAGATTTTTGAATAAGGGTTGCAAGTTGCAATAATTTTTTAATTTATTTTCAAAAAGTTATAATATTCCAAAATTTTTGTCTTCTTAAATATATAGTTGTGGGATATTTTTAAAGTAAACATACATAAGTCATACAAAGTTTTAATTTCCAAGGATTTCTAAACTTTAATTTTTTTAAACTAGGAAGAAGGGAAGAGAGGGGTAATGCTGAGAGGAAAGAGGTGCCATATGGGTTTCTTAATTTGTTCTAAAAGGAATTAGAGTTTATTAATTGCTTTCCCCCACTCCCGGAAAAAATGTTATGTTTCAATTTATATTTTAATTTTGTTATTTCAAAATAAGTAAAATTTGGAAAATATAAGGATCCAAAGTTTACTAATTACTGTTTTTGTGGGAACTTATTTGTGAATTAGGTGCACGTTTGGAGTGGTAAATTTTGGCAAAAAAATAAAAAATAAAAAGTAGGTAAAATTTTGCTGCTTGGTGTGTTTCTTGAAAAGTGTGAAAAAGTAGTAGAAAATTCGAGAATTTCGTAAAGTTGGACAAAATTGGTTAAAGATGGTGAAATTAGGAGAAAGTTGTTAAAAATTGAAAAAAGTTAGAGATTTTGGTATGGAGAAAGTTGGAAAAATTTGGAGATAATGAGTGTTATGACGAATTTGGTACGGCAAACCCAAACTAAGCACCTGTTTGGGGTGCCAATTTTAGCCCAAAAAAATGGGTATATTTTGGATTGTTCGATGTTCAATGTTTTTTTTGAAAAGTGTGAAAAATTCGTTAAAGTTAGAGAAAATTGGTCTCAATTGGAAAAAGTTAGATATTTTTGATTGTTGGGTATTTGGTGTTAAATTGGTTAAAGTTGGAGAAAATCAGAGAAAGTTGGTAACAGTTGAAGAAATATTGTAATAATTGGAGAAAGTTGGATAAAGTTAATAATAGTTGGCAAGTTGGAAAAAGCTAGAGATTTTTAGTGTGGATAAAGTCATTAAGAGTTGGAGGAATGTTGTAATAATTGGAGAAAGTTGGATAAAATTGATAGTAGGTGGAAAGTTCAAAAAAAGCTAAGAGATTTTTAGCATGGATAAAATTGGTAATAGTTGAAAGAAATTAGAAAAATTTCGATATTTTTGATTGTTCAATGTTTGGTGTTTTCATCTAAAAGTGTGAAAAATTGGTCAAGATTGGAGAAAGTTGGTAATAACTGGATAAAGTTGGCAAAAGTTGGAGAAATTTGATAATAGTTGGAGGAAATTGGATAAAGGTGGTAATAGTCGGAGAAAGTTGAAAAAATTTAGAGATTTTTGATTGTCGACTGTTTGAAAAGTATGAAAATTGATTAAAAATGGAGAAAGTTGGTAATAGTTGGAGAAAGTTGGTAATAGCTGGAGCAAGTTGGACAAAGTTAGATTTTTGATTGTTAGGTGCTTGGTGTTTTGCTAGAAACGTGTGAAAAATTTGTTTAAAGTTGGAGAAAATTGGAAAATGTTGATAACAATTGGAGAAATGTTGTAATAATTAGAGAACGTTGGATTAAGTTGATAATAGTTGGAAAACTTGGATCCATGTTAAAGAAGTTTAGTGTAGATAGAGTTGGTAATAGTTGGAGAAAGTAAGAAAAAGTTAAAAGGTTTTTTGATTGTTGGGTGCTTAGTGTTTTATCCTAGAAAAGTGTGAAAATTTTGTTAAATTTGGAGAAAGTTGGCAACAATTGAGGAAAGTTGAAGAAAGTTGTTAATAGTTCGAAGGAATTGTATAAAGTTGGGAATAGTGGGATAAAAGTTGGGTTTTTTTTTGGGTTTTGTTGTTTTTCTGGTAAAGTGTGAAAAAATTGCTTAAAGTTGGATAGAGTTGGTAACATATAGAGAAATGTTGTAATAATTGGAGAAAGTTGAATAAAGTTAGTAAAAAGTTGAAAAAGTTGGAAAAAGTTTGAGGTGCATTTTTGGCTTTATTAATTTTGTGTTTGAAAAATGTGAGATTTTTAAAGAAAGGATTCAAAGTTCATTAATTGCTTTTTTTTTTTTCTTCCAAAAGCAAACCTGAAGTTTTGATTATATATTTTGATTTTGTTTTTTTAGAAAAAAGTATAGTTTGGATAAGGTGAGGATCCAAAGTTCTTTAATTGGTTATTTTTATGGGAGGCTTGTGAACTAATTGTTTTTTTTTTTTTTTTTTCTTGGACTAGAATTTAATACCCAAATATCTATTGATGATTTTAATATCCAGAGATCTATTGATAAAGTTTTAAGATTTATTATAATTATTATTATTATTTTTTAAGTTTAGATTTTTGAATTGAGTTTGTATGTTTCATTAATATTTTTTTAATTTATTTTCGAAATGTTAAAACTTTCCAAAATTTTGCCCTTTTAAATATATAGGGAGGGGTCGTTCCGAGCTCTGACAAAACTCCAAAAATCTCTATAAATTTATGCAAATCTCAGTAAATATTTACAAATCAGCAAAAATATCTATAAATTTCTACTAATCATCAAAAATCTCTATGCATCTCTACAAATCTCAAAAAAAATCTGAAAATCACTAAATATCTTAATAAAATCTCTACAATTACCTAAATTTTTTATAAATCTCTGCAATTCTCAATAAATCGTTACGCATTTTCAGAAATCTCTACAAATCTTTGCAAATGTCAATAAATCACTACGAATCCCAATAAATCTTTACAAATTCTCAAAAAGTTACACGAGACTCCAAAAATATCAAAAACTTCTCTGGCAGAATCCATTTGAATGTATTTTTCACTTTTTTTTTTTTTCTCTTTTGTAGTTGGTTGACTGCACTTTATGTACTTCAAATACCAAAAAAGATGTCAAACTACATTTTATTTCAATTTGTGGAGTTCAAACGGCCGCTATATATATGGTTTTCAAAGTTTTTAATTTTCAGGATTTTTTCAAATCTTAATTTTTCTTCAATTCAGGAAAAGAAATTTTTTGGGGGGGGGGGGAGTTGGGGAATTGTTGGAGGAAAGAGGTCGTCATGCTTTTATTGATTTTGTTTCTGAAAAGCGTGAGGTTTTTAAAAGGAGGATTCAAAGTTTATTAATTGCTTTTTCTTCTCCAAAGAGTTTCAGTATTTTGATGTTTTTTTTTTTTAGTTTTAAAAAAAAGTATAGTCTAGACAAGGTGAGGATCCAAAATTTTTAATTGGTTATTTTATGGGTGGTTTGTGAATTAAATATTTTTTTTTTCTTGTACCAAAATTTAATGCCAAAAGATATTTTGATAGAATTTTAAGATTTATTATCATCATCATCATCATCATAATTTTTATTTTAGATTTTTTAATAAAGATTGCAAGTTTCATGAATTTTTTAATTTTTTATTCCAGAAAGTTTAAAACTTTCCAAAAATTTTCCCTCTTGACATATAGTTGTCGGATATTTTTAAACATATATAAGTTATACAAAGTCTCAATTTTCAAGAATTCTTAAATTTTAGTTTTTTTTTTTTTTATTAGAAAGAAAGGATGGTAATTATGAGAGGAAAGAGGTTCCATATGGAATTTTAATGTGTTTTTTTGAACAATTTGAGGTTTTTAAAAGAAGGAATAAGAGCTTATTAATTCCTTCCACCCCTCCCCCCCCCCCCAAAATGTAACGTTTTTAATTAATATTTTAATTTTTTTTTCAAAATGTGTAAATTTGGAAAACGTAGGGGTCCAAAGTTCATCAATAATTGTTTTTGTGGGGGGACTTCTTTGCAAGTTAAGTGAATGTTTGGGTTGCTAAATTTTGGCAAAAAACAAAAAGTAAGTAAAATTTGGCTTCTCTTACTAATGATCTAATGATCTCACCATTTTCTAGTAGTTCGCGTTTCTTGAAAAATGTGAAAAGTTGTAGAAAATTTGAAAAAGTTTGTGAAGTTGGATAAAATTGGTTAATGTTGGAGAAAATCATGGAAACAAAGTTAGTAAAATTGAAAACAGTTGGGAGATTTTGGCGTGGGGAAAATTGAAAAAATTTGGAGAAAGTGAATGTTTTGAAAATTAGGTAAAGCAAACACAAATTAAGCATTTGTTCGGAATGCCAATTTTAGCCAAAAAATTTACAAATTTTGAATTGCTAGGCATTAGTTTTTTTCTTGAAAATGTGAAAATTTGGTTAGAGTTGGATGTCTAAATGAGCCCAACAACCAAGATTGTTAAAATTGAGATTTTATTTAAGATTGGTGGAGGATTCACAAAATCGAATCGTAAAATCGTAAGATTTTACCCATGCCTATAATAATGGCTCCGTTTGGAGCTTAACAAAAATATACGAAACTCTACAAATCTCTACAAACATGAATTATGAGACTGTAAAATTTAAATTTTCTACTCACTGCGCACAGCACGGGACATTAACTTTTACAAATTTATATAATTTTATACAACTTTAAACACACTCAATATGAAAATGTAGTCTGTTATGTTATAATTCTTCATTTAGAGCTTCTATTTCTTTTATGATAAGTAAATAATTTTGTTAATAAGAGGGGAGTAAAAACATGCATTAAGAAAATGTCATGCATAAAAACCTACTTACATCAACAAAACAGATCACCAATAAAGTTGACAAAAAATTCTATATCTAGTTTTATACTCTTTTTACTTAATTACACGATTGAGACCTTTGAAGTATTTGGTGTAACTATATACAATTGACATTAAAATATTGACTTTATTTTATCTTAAATTGTGTTAGAAGTAGAAATGTATTTTTGATATTTTGTTATAAGTCTCTTGGTTTCCATCCTATCTACTTCATTGAGGTGGCTTTTGGTTTGTTTTTCAGTTGTTTTATGTGTTTTATGTTTTAGAAATACCAAAACAAGAATTCTGTTTTCTTGTTTTGAGATTTTTTTTGTTTTGGATTAAAAACGCTCAAAACGACTTTTGGTCATTTCTCATTTTATGTGTAAACTTATTTTCTGTTTTTTTAAACAAACTTTAAAAATACAAGTGACCAAATGCGTTTTGTTTTATTTTCCTTATTTTGTGGTAGTCAAACCAAATGGCACCTTAATTTGTGGTAGTCAATATATTGGAGCAATGCATATAATCCTTAACTAGTATAATATAGAAAATAATAATGTTATAAGATTAAAAAGAAAAAGTACAGTTATTTGAAATAATTGTGGAGACAAAACGCAAAAATTATTTCATTTTTAAAATCAATAAAATCGCTCAAACAATAGGGATTTTATTGGATTTACGTCCCAAAATTGAGATTTTATCTATTTTACCTTAATTGAGATTTTGCATAAGATCGAAAAAGTTTTCTCACTCCAGTATCGTAAAATCGTAAGATTTTAAGATTTAAATTGGCAACTTTGCTAGCAACAGATAAGAGTAGGGGGTCTCAACCTTTAAACTTATGTGTTAAGGTGGGAGATATCCATTTCTTATATGGGAGAGTGATTTTTACTATAGACTAATGTGGGACAATATCTAATAGCCTCCCTTACGTTGGCCCGCATGAACATAAGCTCAGTGTTGATAATGGTGAGGCTCAATTTGAAAACCCGCTCTGATATGATATAAAAGAGCTCAACATATAAGAGTAGAGGCTTCAATTTCAAAACTAAGTGTTAAGGTGAGGGATGTCCATTTTTTACATGGCGGCTGACTTTTTATCACGGACCGATGTGAGACAATATCTAACAGAATAAAATTGGAGAAAATTGATAATAATTAGAGAAAGTTGGATGAAATTAGTAATAGTTGTAGAAAATAAAAATCAAAAAAAGTTCGAGATTTTTTATTATTGGGTGTTTAGTGTTTTCCTTGAGAAGTGTGAAAAATTAGTTAAAATTGGAAAATTTTGAAGAAAGCTAGTAATAGTTGGAAAAAGTTGGCAACAATTGGAGAAATTTGATAACAGTTTGAGAAAGTTGGTAGTAGTTTGAGAAAGTTGAAAAAAATTCGAGATTTTTTATTGTTGGATGTTTGCTGTTTTCCTCAAAAAGTGTAAAAAATTGTTCAAAGTGAGAGAAAATTGGAGAAAGTAACAGATGGAGAAATGTTGTAATAATTAGATAAAGTTGGTAATAGTTTTTTTTGATAAGTGAGATAAAGTTGGTAATAGTGGGAGAAAGTAGGAAAAAGTTAGAGATTTTTAGTGTGGATAAAAAGGAGAAAATTTGAAGAATTTCTTGCCAAATTTGGGATTCTAAACACGCACTAAATTATGTTTTTGTTGGATCAAGTTAGTAATAGTTGGAGAAGATGGAAAAAGTTAAAGATTTTTAGTGTGAATAAGGTTGGTAATAGTTGGAGAAAGAAAAATTAGAGATTTTAGATTGATGGGTGTTTTGTGTTTTCCTCTAAAGGTGTGAAAAATTGTTTTTTAAGTTGGAGAAAATTGGCAACAGTTGGAGAAATTTGATGATAGTTGAATAAAGTTGGTAGTAATTGGAAAAATTTGAAAAATGCTAAAGATTTTTTTATTGTTGGCTGTTTGGTGTTTCTCTCAAAAAGTGTGAAATAATTACTTAAAGTTGGAGTAAATTAAAGAAAGTTGGTAACCGTTGGAGAAATGTATTAATTGGAGAAAGTTGGAAAAGTTGGTAATAGTTGGAGAGGCTAGAAAAAGTTTTAAGAGATTTTTACAGTGGATAAAGGTTGCAATAGTTGGAGAAAGTGAGATTTTTGATTGTTAGATATTTAGTGTATTTCTCGAAAAGTATAAAAAATTTGTTAAAGTTGAAAAAAATTGAAGAAAGTAATAGTTGGAAAATATTGGAAACAGTTGGAGAAGTTCGATAATAATTGGAAAAAGTTGGAAAACATTGGATTTTTTATCATGGGGTGTTCTGTGTTTTTCGAAAAGTGTGAAAAAATTACATAAATTTGGAGAAAATAAGAGAAAGTTTGTAATATTTGTTCAAAGTTGGCAACAGGTGGAGAAATTTGACATAGTTTTAGAAAATTTGAAAAAGTTAAATTTTTTATCTTTGGGTGTTTGGTGTATTTCTCAAGAAGAGTGAAAGAATTGCTTAAAGTTGGAGAAAATTGAAGAAAGTTGGTAAGAGTTGGAGAAATGTTGTAATAATTGGAGAAAGTTGAATAAAGTTGTTGATAGTTGGAAATGTTGGAAAAAGTTAAAAGACTTTTAGTGTGGATAAAGTTGTAATAGCTGGAGGAAGCTAGAAAAAGTTAAGAGATTTTTGATTGTTAGGTTTTTGGTATTTGCCTCAAAAAAATTGGAGAAAGTTAGCAATAGTTGAAGACATTTGTTAATAGTTGAAGGAAGTTGGATAAAGCTGATAATAGTTAGAAAAAGTTGAATATTTTTGATTTTTGGGTGTTTGGTGTTTTTCTCGTAGAGTGTGAAAATTTTGCTTGAAGTTGGAGAAAATTACAAAAAGTTGGTAACATCTGGGACAATATTCTAATAATTGGAGAAAGTTGGATAAACTTGGTAGTAGTTGGAAACGTTGGAATAAGGAAGAAATTTTTAGCATGGAAAAAGTTGGAAAAATTTGGAAATTATTTTTGCCAAAATTGGAACTCCAAACGCACACTACATTGTTCTCTTGCCAAACTTTTTTGAGTTCAAATTTTATTATTATTATTATTATCATTGTTTTTTAAACCTTAGATTTTTGTGTCTTATTTTTTTAGTTCGGTTTATTTGTGTTTTTAATCTTGTTTCTAAAAATTTGAGGCTTTAAAGAAAAGATTCTATGTTTATTAATTGCTTCCCCCCCTCCCCAAAAAAAAGGAAAAAAAAAAATCCTAAAGATTAAGTATTTTTGGTTTGTTTTTTGGAAAAAAAAAGGGGGGGAACAAAATTTTGTTGAACTGTATTCGAAGTTTTTTGTTGGTTGTTTTATGGTAAACTTGTGAATTAAATTGTTTTTTTTCTTAAACCAAAATTTTATTTTTTAAAATCTATTGAAGAGTTTTAATAGTTATTATTATTTGGTATATTTCTCAAAAAATATGAAAAATTGCTCAAAGTCGGAGAAAGTTCGTTACTGCTGGAGAAATAAAATAATTGTAGAAAGTTGGATAAAATTGGTAATAGTTTGAAAAGTTGGAAAAAGTTAGATTTTGTTCCCGAAAAGTTTAAAAAATTGGTTTAATTAGGAAAAAATTGGAGAAAGTTGGTGATAGTTGAAGAAAGTTGGCAAGAGTTAGAGGAGTATGTTAATAGCTAGGGAAAGTTGGTAATAGTTGAAAGTTTGAAGAAGTTATTTTTGTGTTGTTGGGTGTTTAGTGTATTTCTCGAAAAGGGTTGAAAAAATTGCATGAAGTTGGAGAAAATATGAGAAAGTTGGTAACTCTTGGAGAAATGTTGTAATAATTGGCGAAAGTTGGTAATAGTTAGAAAAGCTGAAAAAAGTTTTTTAGTCTAGAGAAAGTTGGTAATATTTGGAGATAGTTAGAAAAAATTAGATATTTTTTATTGTTGGTTGTTTGGTGTTTTTTTTCGAAAAGTGTGAAAATTGGTTGAAGTTGGAGAAAATTGGAAAAAGTTGATAGTAGTTAAAGAAAATTGATGATAGTTGGAGAATTTTGTTAATAAACGGGGGAGGTTGGATAAAGATGGTAATAACTGGAGAAAGTTGGAAAAAGTTTATAGCAGGTGAGGGTGTTGAAAGTTTTTTTTTTTGGTTGTTTTGTGGTAGGTGTGAATTAATTTTTTTCTTTTCTTAAACCAAAATTTTTTATTCTGAAATCTACTGAAGAGTTCCAAGATCTATTACTATTAGTTTTTTGTTCTTTTTAAAGATTAGGTTCCATATTTTTTTAATTTTTTATTTATTTATATTAGAAATGGTAAAACCATCCAAAATTTTGTCGCTTTACAGACGTAGTTGAGGGATATTTTCAAGTTATGCATATAAATAGGGTTTCCAATGTTTTTAACTTTGGAGTTTTTTTTTCAAATTTTAATGTCTCTTAAAATTTAGAAAGAAAGGATGGAGGGAATGATTAGAGGGAAGAGGTGTGTTTAGTGATGTCAACGGGACGGGTATGGGGAGGGTATGGCTATACCCGTTCCCGTCCTCGTTTGGCAATACTCTCACTTGTACTCGTACCCGTCCCCGTTCCCGTTTAGTAATACTCTCACTCATACTGGTACCGGTCTCCGTCCCCGTTTCGGGGATGAAAATTTTTCTCATACCCGTCCTTGCTAGTTAACGGATTCTCCGTCCCCGTCCTCGTTTACCTACCAAACATAATAATTTTTTTATTTAATTATAAAAAAGAATAAATTAATAAGAAAAAAATACAAAAAATATATAGTCCAAACTTAAATAAAAGATGATAGTTTTTATATTTTTACTTTTGATATATATATTATATTAAATAATTATTAAAATCAAAATATATAAATATATTTAAACGGGTATGGGGGAACGGGATGGAGACTAGTATACCTGTCCCTCTCCATATCCGTTCGGGTAAATCGTAATATCCCCATACCCGTCCCCGTTATCCATATCTCCATACCCTCCCCGAATAGGGCGGGTGAAACGGGTATCCACCGGGTACGGGTACTTTTGACATCCTAGGTGTGTTATAGTTTTATTAATTTTATTTTTGAAAAATATGAGTCTTTTAAAGAAAGGATTCAAAGTTTATTAATTGCTTTTCTTCTTTAAAAAGCATGAAGAACGTTGGAAAAAAATAAGAAAAAGTTAGATTTTTTATTGTTAGAGATTTGATATATTTCTTGAAATGAGTACAAAAATTGCTTCAAGTTGGAGAAAATTGGAGAAATGTTGTAATAATTGGAGAAAGTTGGATGCGGTTGGTAATATTTGGAATAACTTGAAAAAGTTAGAGATTTTACTGTAGATAAAGTTGGTAAGAGTTGGAAAAAGTAATAAAACGTTAGAGATTTTTGATTGGTAGGTGCTTGGTACTTCCCTCGAAATATGTGAAAAATTGGTTGAGGTTGGAAAAAATTGGAGAAAGTTGGAGATAGTTGCTAACAGTTAGAGAAATTTGATAATAGTTTGAAAAAGTTGGTAATTGTTGAAAAAAGTTGGAAAAGTTAGAGATTTTTGTGTTGAAAAATTTAGAGAAAGTTAGATGCCATTTGGTATACCTTTTTTGAGTTCATTTTTCATTTTGTTTTTTTGAAAAAACAGAAAACAGCTCAAAACGTATTTGGTCAATTGTTTTTTCAAAATCTGTTTTAGAAAATAGAAAATGGGTTTACATATGAAATGTAGAATGCCAAAAAAAATCGCTTTAAGCATTTTTAACCCAAAATAAGGAAATATCAAAGCATGAACAGAAAATATCAAACAAATGCGTTTTTTTTAAGATTTTCAAAACATAAAACAGAAAATAAAAAACAAAAACAAAAAACAAAAAATAGAAATACAAACCAAATGCTACCTTAAAATTTTGATTGTTGGGTGTTTGATGTATTTTCGAAAAGTGTAAAAATTTGCTTAAAGTTTGGGAAAATCAAAGAAAGCTGGTAATAGTTGGAAAAGTTGAAAGAAGTTAGAAATTTTTGATTGTTGGTTGTTGGGTGTTTTATCAAAAAGTGTTAAAAATTGGTTAAGGTTGAAGAAAATTGGAGAAAGTTGGTAATAGTTGATAAAAATTGGTAACAGTTGGAGAAATTTGATAATAGTTGGATAAAGTTTGTAGTAGTTTGAGAAAGTTGGAAAATGTCAAATATTTTTAATTGTTGGGTTTCAGTGTTTTCGAAAAATGTGACAAATTGTTAAATTTGTAAAAAAAATTGGAGAAAGTTGATAATAGTTGGAGAAAGTTGGAACAAGTTAAAATTTGTGTTGGGTATTTGGTGTATTTCTCAAAAAGTACGAAATATTGCTTAAAGTTGGAGAAAGTTGGTTACTGTTGGAGAAATATAATAATTGTAGAAAGTTGGATAAAATTGGTAATAGTTTGAAAAGTTGGAAAGAGTTAGATTTTGTTCTCGAAAAGTGTAAAAAGTTGGTTTAATTCGGAAAAAGTTGGAGAAAGTTGGGGATAGTTGAAAAAAGTTAGCAACAGTAAGAGGAGTTTGTTAATAGCTGGGGAATGTTGGATAAAGTTAAAGTTTGAAGAAGTTATTTTTTTGTTGTTGGGTGTTTGGTGTATTTCTCGAAAAGGGTTGAAAAAATTGCATGAAGTTGGTAATAGTTGGAAAAGCTGAATAAATTTGGAGATTTTTAGTGTAGAGAAAGTTGGTAATATTTGGAGACAGTTAGAAAAAATTAGATATTTTTGATTGTTGGGTGTTTGGTGTTTTTGTCGAAAAGTGTGAAAATTAGTTAAAGTTGGAGAAAATTGGAAAAAGTTGATAGTAGTTAAAGAAAATTGATGATAGTTGGAGAATTTTGTTAATAAATGGGGGAGGTTGGATAAAGCTGGTAATAACTGGAGAAAGTTGGAAAAAGTTTTTAGAAGGTAAGGGTGTTGATAGTTTTTTTTTTTTTTTTTGGGTTGTTTTGTGTTAGGCGTGTGAATTAATTTTTTCTTTCTTAAACCAAAATTTTATATTCTGAAATCTATTGAAGAGTCCCAAGATTTATTACTATTATTTTTTTGTTCTTTTTAAAGATTAGGTTCCATATTTTTTTAATTTTTTTTTTTATTTTTGAAATGGTAAAACTATCCAAATTTTTGCCGCTTTAAAAGTGTAGTTGTGGGATATTTTCAAGTTATGCATATAGATAAGGTTTCCAATGTGTTTTAACTTTCGGGTTTTCTCAAATTTTAATTTTTCTTAAAATTTGGAAAGAAAGGAGTGAGGGGATGGTTAGAGGAAATAGGTGGGTTATAGCTTTATTAATTTTAAAGAAAGGATTTAATTTTTATTAATTCCTTTGTCATCTCCAAAAAACGTGAAAGAATTTGGAGAAAGTTAGATTTTCGATTGTTAGGTGTTTGGTTTTTGATTGTTAGGTGTTTGGTGTGTTTTTTGAAAAGTGTGAAAATTGCTTAAAGTTGGAGAAAATTTGAGAAAGTTGGTAACGCTTGAATTAATGTTGTAATAATTAGAAAAAATTGCATAAAGTTGGTAATAGTTGGAAATGTTGGAAAAAGTTAGAGATTTTTTAATCTGGATTATGTTTGTAATAGTTAGAGAAAGTTAGAAAAAGTTAGAGATTTTTGATTGTTGGGTGCTTTGCATGCTACTTTATCTTTCCCAAGGGCCATGAAGTTGAGGAGGAAGTATTTCCATGAGCTGCTCCCTAGATCTCTCTTCTGGTGTTCAAATGGCAACAGAGCTAAATCTCATTTTCTAATGCATGATCTGATCATTGATTTATATGGGAAGACAGATGATGGTATCTCAAACTTAGTGTTGGAAGAATGCGCCGACCTGACGAATCCCATAGCTTGCTTTTCGCTACATTCTGCCACTTATAATATCCAGCCTAGAGTGCAGGGACGGATCCAGGATTTGAATCTATCGGAGTCAAGCCGATAAATATAAATTTATACTTACACATAATGTATTCAAAGATAATAAATAGTGTACTTGACATAAAAATAAGGGTAAAACTTACAACTTGTTTGAGTATTGGAGCAATTTATTTTGAAAAAATTATTTTATGAGGTAAAATTAAAAAAAAAAATACTCTAAAAATTATACTATTCCTGTAAATTTGTGATTGCATATAATGTATTAAAAGATAATGGATAGTATGTCTGACATAAAAGTAAAAACAAAATTTATAAATTGTTTAAGTCATTGGGGTAATTTATTTTGGAAAAAGTATTTTATGAGACAAAATTACAAAAATGTTTTAAGAAATATACTATTTCCATAAATTTGCACTTGCACAAAATGTACTAAAAGATAATAGTAGTATACCTCACATAAAAGTAAAGGCAAAATTTATAAATTGTTTGATATATTGTGGTAATTTATTTTGAAAAAAAAATATTTTATGGGGTAAAATTACAAAAATATTTTAAAAATTATATTATTTTTTACAAAAATTTTGCTTCCAGTGGAGTCAATCGACTCCGCTTGCCCCTTGGTGCATACGCCAGTGCTAGAGTGCAATAGTCCCCCGAGTTCTTTCGCAGCCAAGGGCAATCCTTTGAATTTGTTCACAAATTTCCACCCAATTTTCTCAAATTTGTCACACGATCCGGAGTTCACATCTGCAAAATTAGCATGTTTGGCAAACAATAACCAACAGGAGTTCCTTCAAATAGCAGATAATATCAGTGGTAGTGCGCACGGTTTCGGCAACTTGTTTGATTTCGTGTTATTACTATGACCTTACTCCTTTTGCCCCAGCTTACAATGGACGCAGCAGGACCTCCAAGTGGTAGTAATCCTCAGTCCATGCATCATCAAGAATAAGCAAATATTTTACTAAACATCTCTCTTCGATGACACTGAAGTGGTTCTAGATTCGTATATCACAAAATTCTCCTAAAGACTCGAAAATACCCCCTGTTATCTTCATCAAATCAAAAGCCAAACTTTGAATTGAGTTCTTGTTTTTTATTTGTCATTATAGAGCACCGGAGCCACGGTGGTCTTGCCAACACCACCTAGACCAGCTATAAGAATTACAGCTACTAGTTTGGCAGGGGAAAGTTGACCAACCCTTACCAGGTTCTCTAACATAAATCCAGGACTTGAGAATGCCCTCACGTCAGTTAGTTGCACCTTTCCCGTATCTGAAAGCTTATATCTTCTGGATACCATCAAAGTTAAGAATGGTGTTCAGTGGGTTTATTTATGTTGCATGTTAAATTTCAGCCATTTTATGTTGGTGCTCATTATTGCTAGAGCTTGCATTACTGCTTTCAATTCCATTTAAGGATCCACTTAGTCTGTTGCATTTGAATATCTTTGGAAACAGCATAATCTTTCTAGATAAATATGATATTGTAAATATGCATTTACTTTTCATATTACCTTTACCAAAAATTCAACTACTTGCTTTTCATCAAGGTTTTCCCCTATTTACTGTTCATTGAAAATTAGCCAAAGAGGCTGCAGATTGAATTTAATAATTGCATTTTATGGTTTTTCTCCTTAAACATTTCCTTTTTGTGGATTTTAGTATGGTTGCTACAATCAGGGGTAGGAACTGCTGCTCAACTGCAACAGCTTTTTGTAATAACAGTTTGTCTTTTTTTTTTTTTGAGAGAAGTGTAATAACAACGTGTTGTTGAATTAATATTTTGAACATATCTAAAGAGTGCAATATCTAAAGAGTGCAATTATTTGCATGTGACCTTACCTCCTGGCTGTGTGCAAGAGCAATGCTTTTGGCACCGGAATCGAAGTGCTCACAGGTGCCTAATATGAGTTATGTTTGTGTAGATATCTTTTAATTCACGTTAGAGTTTAACTCACTAATCAATAACCGCAATATTACAATTGCACTTAATTGAAAGCACTGGCATGTAGGGTATGGTGCACAAAATACTCGAGAGATCTGAACTAATCCGGCCCCTCTCTCCATGGCACTGATTCTAGGGGTGGAAATATTCATGCTGATTTTGTGTTAAGTAATGTGGCAAATATCATTAATGTGCAGCCTCGTTACTATTCTTATAGATGGAGCTTGGTGTAGGGAGAGGAAAAGCTGCTACCCTGATCAAGGCTGCTGTAGACGTTCAGGTTACCGGAGTCCATCGACGTTGTTCTTTACTAACAGTCTCTTCTTGCTTTACAGAGGCCGGAGCATGTCCTCTCTTGTTATTATTGGCCACTTTCCTCAAATGTGATTTTGTAGAGACTTATGCTTTACAACTAGAATATTTTTTGAAAAAAGAATCAGAATGATATGGCAAGTTTGTTCCTTTTTGTTTAATTTTTTTTTGTTTTTTTTTTTTTTTTCTATCAATTGTTAAGCGAATTTATCGTTGGAGATTTTCCACTCGTTTAAGTTCTCTTACGGGTTCAGTTCCATCTATTTCAAAATTACCATCTTTGCTTTCCATAGTGATAACATATTCATTTCATTTCATTTTCAGTGAGTTTCATTTCGGTTTGTTAGGATTACTTATCCAAACATGGCCATTTCGGTTATTTCACAATATGATAATGCAAGGATGAACTAATCTTCCTTATTTAAAAAAAAAAAAACTATTGGTAACTAATTTTTGCAAGGGAATTGATTTTATATACAAACATGGTAAAAATAAAATAAATCAAAGGTTGTGCTATATACGCGTATTTGATTTTTTAAGTTTGTAGTATTTGTTAATCAGAATCTCGATAGCTATAAGATTTGGTCACCCAAAAAATTAAGTAATCGCTTTAATAAATACTTCAACATGGTAGATAGTTAGAAGGTAAAAGAATTTTTATTTTAATTTTTTTAAAACACGATGAGAAAAACACCAAGTCATCTTTTACGAATAAATAGGAACCTAAAATGCAATTTTTATATTGGAAGTGGCTTACATGACCTTATTAAAGAAAATGGGAAGAGGCAAGTAGTGGGTTTAATAATTTTAATGATAATAAAAAGGAAAATAAGTGTAGGATTCCTTCACTTCCATTTCACCAGCAGGATTCCTTCACCGTGCATAAGTGTAGGTTTCTTCACTTTCAAGGCCCCCTCGAGAGCTGTTGCATGGTTGCTTCCTCTCCCAAACACCAGCAGCGACTGCCTAGCAATCAAGAGTTTTGCAAAATCCTTCATTTCCTGGTCAAGCTTCAGCACCTCTCTGATTCGGCCTCTCTTCGTCAAGGAGGGCGGCACCTCTTATGCTTTCATTGATAACCCTCACTTATGGCAGATGAATACCATCGTCACATCGCCTCTCTTCTTGCTGACTGGATATTGCATCCCCTGTACTTGCAAGTGCCAACGTTAATATATACACTTACCAGCAAGCACTTCCAGTATGGGTCTTGAAGTTAAAACAGCATTATAACTTGTGTGATAACTGTTGGGAGTTTGATCTACCTGAGGTCTTCCCGCAGGCGCATAGGCCCAACCTGTTGGAGAGTATCTATAAAGTCCATACCACATCACATCAACCCAATATACATTAAATGACCCATATCTACTTAAAAGGCTAAGTCCTACAAGTGGTAAGCCATCTAATTGTAAATTAAGGTCCAACATATTTTTTATTTATTCGATGTGAGACTCAACTTTCACACATGTTTCTAACAACAGTCAATGAAAACAATTCTCCTGTTTCTCCTTATAGTTTTCAGGTGATCCTTTAATCATCCATTGCACATCTCTTCACTAAACTCCTGCAATAATTAACAATTACAATTTAGAATATCAAAGGTATCATAAACACCTATAGCAATAATCACAAACAGTGAACTGTCAAATAGTCAGCTTGGGGTGGAGGCGCACACACTGTTTTGAATTTTTTTTCCTCCCCCCTTTCTTCTTATTCTCTTCTATCTCCCACAATTCGTTATTCGGTATATTTTGCATATTAAGAAAAAAAAAAAAAAACAAAAACAAACAAACAAACACAGTTAAAGAGTAGTTGACGAAGAGTGGGAATATATACCTAACAACAAAAAAAAAAAAAAAAAAAAAAAAAAGGAGTGGAGGTTAAGAAAGTATAAGTTCAAAGGATAATTCAGTCATAAATAATTGAAACTCAGCTTCACTAAAGGGAGACAGCAACTTGGTCTTTTCCCTTTATCTATAATATAAATATTTTGACAAAAGTATTAAGCCACAAAAAAACTTTAAAGCATGTACATACAATCTTTTGTTCAAATAATAACCAATTAAATCCAACTGATACACTCTCTCCAAGATAAGGATTGAGCAGAAATCATTTATTAAGTCACGAATTATCTCCAAAGCCTAAATTTTTAGGAAATGGGCCACACAATATGCTAGCCAACTTATCAATATTAATTGTGGCTATGCGAGAATTGGCAAAATCCCTAGCGACCAATACAAAAACCATAAGCAACACATAATTCATGGGATTTGGGGGAGCGGACATAGCATTGCTATGTCAGCTCTGTGACTTACAATCTGAGCAGTTGATTTTTAATTTAATGATCCAACTGCATTTATATTTATTTCAAATTAAAATAATATAAATACATTTGGACCGTTAGATTAAAATCCAATGATCCAAGATTAATGTCATGTGCTAACATAGCTTTTGCTATGTCAGTCTCCCCTCTTTCTAATTCATGATTATAGTCTTAGATATTAATGAGAAAATAAATAGCGGTAATCAATAGCTTAACCATTCTCAAAACAACGTTAAATTTACTTCCCCATAGATGTCATTTAATACACTAGGTTTACCTTACAAAATCCCACTTTTAAGGTGGAAAAATTATAATGGATACTATTGACTTAATTTTTACAAAAGCCAAGGCGTATTAGCAAATCAAAATCCACAAAGGCCTCTATATGCCGAAACTAAAGCAAATAAAGAAAAAGATAATATATATATATATATATATATATTTATAAATATTGTTTTCAAAGAAAAATTATGAGAAGTGATTCTATTAAGCTTTTAATTGAAATATCAGTACTTTTATGACCTTGCTTTTTGCAAGTACACATGTTCAAACATAACTTACTTTGACACCAAGCGGCAATGGACTACCACGTTTGCAAGCAATCAAGTCATTTGGATAATGTCAGGTCTCGAAAGTGAGAGCAAAGGCCCGGATGTCTCATTACTTATGTACAAGTTGACTGAAGGAGCGGTCTGATTACCTGCAAAACACAGAGTTGCGTTATTTTGAAATCTTGTACATTACAAAGGGGCAAGAAACAATCTGTTTATGGGCCATCAGGGAAAAAAAAGAATATCAACAATTCAAGACAAGTTCATCAAGCCAGACTTGTGTAATCCAAAAATGTTGCTCAACCAACATAATGTGCTTGGAAAACCACCACGAGAAAGATGTAAGTAGCAGTGTTTATGACAAATCACAAATCTACGGTTATTCAGTCTAGAAAAATTTGAGCTCAACTAAATGTTCACCCATTACATTTGACCCAATGGATTTTGTATTGTTTATGTTACTGCCTCTTCTGACTGTTCTCTTACACTTTGTTTGGAAAATATTTTGCTATTCGAATTAATTTTATTTTAAAATAAGGATTTGATTTAATTTCATTTGATTTGATTTGATAAATAAAATTTTATGTTTGGAATATACAGTTAAATTTAAAAACTGAATTGAAATTCTATGTTTGGAACTTAAATAGAATTGAATTGATTTGAAAAAAATACCAGGTTTGACCCTATTATATTTAATGTATTTTTTTATTTGAAAAATTCTCAAAATGGGAAGTACAAATAAATTTGTCCAATTAATAAAAAACAAATGAAGAGAATCAATTTGTCCAATTAATAAAAAACAAAAAATTTTCATCAAATTTCATCAATTTATATGTGATTTGAAATTGTCTAAAAATCTTAAAATTTTAGAATTCAAATGAAATGAAATCTAATTCATTAAATATTATTTTTATTCCGAACATGAAATTTAAAAACAATTCCCAACAAATAAAATTAAATCCCTCAAATTCTTGGTTCGAAACAAAGTGTTATTGATTTGTTCCTCCACATTTGGAGGAACTCATATTGGTGGGAGGTGCAATAGTTTGATATTATAACAGTTCAATGTTAGGTTTAAGATCGACTCACAAATAACCTGGTTAAATAAAAATGACATTTTTCTAGTCTAAAAAATAATAAATAAAATATTTTTAAAAAATATAATAAAAATATTATTAAATATATATTATTTTATCGAACCGACTCGCGAGCTTTCGAGTCGAGTTTTTCTAGGCTCAGGTCAAGTTTGAGCTTCTGTTGAAACGAGCCACAAATCAAGTTTGATTCAAGCTCGTTTAGTCACGAATCTAGCTCGAATAGCTAGTGAATAGTTCGATTTGTTTTCACCTTTACTGCTCACCCCCACATTAATAGACGGTGCATACATTTTTAAACATATCACAATAAGTCGACTTTTGGGAGAGGTCGATTAATTTCACAAACCTCAAGAAAGGTTGCATATTGTATTCTCTTCCGAACTACTCGTAGCAATTGCTTTCTCTAACTTTCCTTGGTTAACCTTTCGCCCCTCTTATACTTTTCCTGCAAACAAAATAGTCAATAAACAGGACTGCAAAATTTTTTTAATCTGTTTCTCATAAATACAAATGCAAAATGGAGATTAATCAACATATACTTTTACGTTTGCTATCGTAACTAATTGTTTTTTGTGGATCATTTGTAAGTAAATTATGCCTTAGTCATGAAGACTAATGAAAATTAAAAAAAAAACATCAACCTTATTCACTATTTCATATATGCATGCTATTAGCAAGTGCATAATTAAGGAGAGTACTAGCTAAACTTCTTTGTCTCAACATATTAGGTCTTCGACCACCAAAACATCATCTAGCTTTAACCAATCTTTTCAGATACATAATTATAAATTTGTTTACATCACATAAATTATGAACCATTTACTAATTGGAAATTCATTCAAACTTCAAAGGGATGATTTCGTTTTGACAAAAAAAAATACGAAACTAGACGAAACTAGAAGCAATGTTGCTTGAACTTGGGAAATAGTGTTAGGATCGGATTTGCATTCAAATATCAGATTTGCCTATTAGTTATATTTTAGGGTACGAAAACATGTTCAAATTTTGAATACAAGTATGAAGATATGGCACAAAAAATAATATTATAAGTGCAATTTATACACAAATATGGAGACAAAACGTATTTCTTTGTAGTGTTATAACAATATGGTATCATAAATCAACGATAATAATTAAAATAAAAACGAACTTAAAAATAAAATTTTATTGGTGCAATAAATTATAAAAGTTGATTTGATATTTTTTTTATTTTATAATATGAAAATCTAAAAGAGTTAGAGTCACATATCATCTAAAAGGTTTCTTAAATTCAACTTTCATCTCTTCTAAAATCAAATGCGTTTGAAAAGATTTTACCACATCCGACACCCTTGTAGGTGCATATAATATCGACATGTGTACTTTACCCTAGGGTGAAGAGTCCAAGTAACATATCCTAAAAGTGAAAAAGAAAAAAAAAAAAAAGACAACCATGATGACGACGACGACGACAATGACAATGACCTCAATTATTTGGGAATTGGCAATTGGAACCCATCAAAGCATTATCAATTTAAATTGGATTACAAAAATCCTTAATATTTTTAATTGATATATATGATAGTAGTCAAAGCTTCAAAATGGTACGGGAAAAAAAAAAAAAATGAAGGTAGGTGGTTTAGCATAAATTTTGTATGAATCTTCTAATGGTAAGCCTTCCACAGGAAGGAGGAAGGTTTCATCTCAAAACAATCAACAACAAATATGTGGCAAGCAAAAATTCCACATGAGTAATCAAATAGTGAACTAAGTTTTTTTTCCTTCGGTTTTGGTAACTAAAGGAAATTGTTAAAATTGTTTTTAAGAGAAATCATAGAATGACAAATAAGGTTACAACAATTTTCTCTGCAAAAGCTAACAGGTATGAAATTAACAACCCTATCCAATATTTGATACATATATAATACGGATAGAGTAAAACTTAAATAAATTGCGGTGCATGAAACAGTTGGATCTGCAGCCTACCCAAGTAAAATAAAAGGTTTTAAACCAAAGAAAAGAAGGGATTAATAAAAAGACGCCATTCAAAATTTCATAATAATAGAAAGTATTAATAAAAGAGGGAGTTTGATGGTTTTGAGTTGTATGAGTGAGGTTGACACCTTACATGTAGCCAGACTTGAGTGTTCATTTTTGCCACTGGAATTTCAACCAAAATATTTTTCACGGACGCCACTTCACGGTATGTCGATTTCTGGAATGTGCTCAATGAGGGGCCAATCTTGGCCTTTCCCCCTTTCACACCTCTTTCCTACTATTGGACAACTAGATATGCAGAGACGCAAAAGCGAGGGAGGCAACTCCGGCAAGAAGGCGAGTCTAGGGCAATCGAATAAATAAAGCGATTCAAGAGAAGCCAGGTTTTGAAATACATTGGAAGAAAACTTCTCCAGATTTGGGAAACTGCAGATATTCAGGAAGATGAGAGAGGTGGGCAGCAACATCCCATCTAATTGAGAGCTGTGCAAACCCCATTCTGATGGGGGCTTACCGATCTTGCTAGCGGAGATGTCAAGGAAGGTGAGATTGGTGAGGAAATTCGCTTTGTCTAGAAATCCAGAGCAACTAACAGTTTCCAGACGTTCAAGGGAAGTCAGAATATTCTTCTGTAAAAAAGGCAGTGGCAGGACCTCTACTTTTTCACATCCCCGAATACACAAATCTCTCAGATTAGTTGAGGTGGCGTGGATCCATCCTTCTGGAACCGACTCCAGATTCTCAGAATCCATTATCGACAATTGACTGAGATTCCTTAGATTATTATTATGCTGGACATCGGGCAAGTACTTGACGTTCTTACAATAGCTGATTTTAACAATCTCAAGAGATGGCCAGTTAATTTTCATCCCCTCCTCTGCTACCAGTGCCTCCAGCTTTCCACATCCTGAAATATGAAGGCGCTTGAGCGTGGGCGGCAGCCCACCTTTATTAATCAAGTACCTGAGCGATGGACATGAGTAAAGAAACAATTCCTGGAGATTAATATTATCACTCTCTCTTACCCGCCCAAATGCAAATTCCAGAGAGTTGCAACTACTAATCCAAAGAGTTCTCAGAGAGGTGTCCAGCAGCCCCTGCGGCAATTTCTCCAGCTTTCCACAGTCATGTATATCTAGATACTCAAGCCTTGGCGTGCAACAAACCAGCCCTTGCGCTTCTTCTTTTTCAAAGAAGGAAACAAACTGGGGGCATCTAAAAATCTCCAATTTTTGTAAGGCATGTAGTCTCACTTCATTATTCCACAGTGTTGTAAGTCCTTTACACCCAATAATCTGCAATTCTTTCAGCCCCCTTAGCCCTTGAGTCAACCATTGTTGTAGTATTTTCAAAATAATCTAAATTGTTTTGGGTTTTGTTTTTAAAATTTCTTATGTAATGAATGTATTGGTTAGTAGTGAAAGTTGAATGGTTGGGGCGGTTGGTCTGGCGGTTGCCCATGTGATTGTTCGAGCCAATGGTTGGGGTGGTTGATCATGTGACTGTTCAGGCGATGGTTGACTTTGGTAGTTGATGAGCAAGGGTTGTGACCGTTCAGGCGTGTCTCTTTATACGGGTGTATCTATTCGGAAGGATACAACCGTTATAAAAGGGTGTGTTACTATCTATATATAGTCAGCCATCTCAGAACATATTTATCTTCTTGACTTCTTTTTCTCTTCACTTCCAGTCCGCTACTTTGATTGTCTACATTCAAGTGGATTATCGTCATTCTGCAGAGACGATAATACCACTGTACTGTTCATTATTATCTTCTTCTTCTT
>QLOD02058277.1:0-25754 GCA_003260245.2 Sideroxylon spinosum | reverse complement strand
TTTTATTAATTTCTATTAAATATTCAATTAATTACTGAAATCTCACGTGTCAATTTTATATCTAAATTATATTTTTTTAATTAACCCAAAAAAACCACTTTGCGCGTCAGGGCAGAAGACTTTGAGAATAAAGTCCAAGATGTGCACCAACTCGTCAGAGCTCGAAAGCCCCACAAAGACGGTTTATAAAGTTAGAATGTGGATTATAATAAACTATGATTATTGGTACATTTGTTACACTAATAAATATTAAAAAATTTTAAAATTTATTTATTTTTTATCACATCGTACGAATTAAGAACCCACGAATTATCTTATTTTATTTTATTTTATTTGTTACTTCCTATATAGTTTTACATAATTGTATCTCCAATAACTTTTATATCTGCAGCTGCATGTGCGCAAGGCATGTGGGGGCACCAGTTATAATAAAATAAGGTAATAATTAAATAGCTTTTGACAATTTTTAAGTGTGTAATAAAATAAATAGAAACAAATAAGTAGGAATAATTAATTTTTATAAATAAATTTACTATATAAAAATTATTTAAATACAAATACTTTTTAACTATTTGTATCATTTATATAATAAGGATATTAAAGAATTTGAGTTTGACGTATTTTTAATAGTTGGATTTACTTAATAGTCAATATTATTTTTCTTTTTCTCATCACTTTAGTTATTTCTTTGATCACTTTGTATGAAAATACAATATTTTTTAATCATTGGATTTGAATTTGAAATATTTTAAACCATTAGATTTGCTCAATTATCAAAAATTTTTTTTTTTTTTTTGCCTCTCTAATATAGTTGTCTTTCTGGTTATTTCATATGAAAACACACTCTCTTATTCTTCTTATATTTTGTTGAATAGTTTTTATAAATGTTTTTAAATCATTACTTTTAAAAATATAATAATAATTGTAATAAATAATAAAAGTCTATAAATTTATTAAATACTATATAGATATTTTAATCTCTTTTAGTTATTGAATTTTACTTTTATATATCATTTTTACTTTTTACAATGTTGTATATGTGATGAGACAGTCGTTCCATGTGACATTGAAAAGTGGAGGCCAGACAAAAGAGGGAGGGGGGACATTTATCCCATGGGCAGTTTTTCAATTATTTATTTTTATTTTTCTCTGAGACGTGTTGGGGAAAAAAATCTCATGGCTCTTTTCTTTTTTGGGATAGATTTTTGATAGATTTTTTATTTGATTAAGTTTAAAATAACATAAAATAAAATAATAATTAAGTAACGTTTGACAACTTTTAAATATGTAGTAAAACAAATAGAAACAAATAAATGAGAATAATTAGCTTTTGTAAATAAGTTTACTATATAATAATTATTTAAATACATTACTGTTCCACTATATATTTATGTCATCTACATAACAAAGAAGTTAAAGAATTTGAATTTGGCATATTTTTAACTATCGAATTTACTCAATGGTCAAGATTATTTTTCTTTATTTCTGCACTTTAGTTGTCCTTTCAGTCATTTTACATAAAAATACATTCTATTTTTAACCACTGAATTTAGATTTGAGATATTTTTAATTACTAGATTTGTTCAATGGTAAGGATTCTTTTTTCTTTTTCTCTCTGATTTAGTTGTCTTTCTGGTTATTTCACATGGACACACACTCTTTTACTCTTCTCATATTTTATTAAATATTTTCTTTAAATTTTTTAAATCAATATTATTAAAATATAATAATATTTGTAATAAATAATAAAATTTATTACATTTATTAAACACTGTATAAATACTTTAATTTCTTTTGATTCAGGATTTTTTCTTTTATATATCATTTTTATAGTTTTTTTATGTAGGTTTGCTTTACAAATTTACATTTAAGCTATATATAGACCAAATTATATTTTTATGTCTTCACAAACGTGTAATTTCTAGTCAATATTACAATATTGTTCAAGTGATAGGACAGTTGTCCTATGTGAGATTGAGAGATCGGGAGGAGGTTTAAGCAGAAAGAGGGAGGGCGACATTTTGTCCCCTGTGACTTTTTTTTATTATTTATTTTTATTTTTTTCTGAGGCAAGGGGCGCTTGGCGGAAAAGCCATCTCATGACTCATTTTTTTGACAGATTTTTGATAGATTTTTTATTTGATCAAGTTTAAAATAAATTAAAATAATAATGTTGTAACTTTTTACAACTTTTAAATGTTTAGTAAAACAAATAGAGATAAGTAAATAAAAATGATTAATTTTTATAAATAAATTTGCTATATAATAATATTTTAAATACATACACTTTTACACTATTTGTGTCATCTATATAACAAGGAAGTTAAAGAATTTGAATTTGGCATATTTTTAACTATTAAATTTACTTAATGGTCTGGATTATTTTTTTTTTTTGCTTCAGGTTAGTTATCTTTTTTATCACTTTACATGAAAAGTCACTCTATTTTTAACCATTAGATTTAAATTTGAGATATTTTTGACCGTTGGATTTGCTTAATGATCAGGATTATTTTTTCTTTTCGTCTCTAATTTAGTTGTCATTTCAATTATTTCATATCGAAACATATTCTTTTACTCTTCTCATATTTTGTTGAATTTTTAATAAAATTTTTAAATCAATATTTTTAAAAATATAATAATATTTGTAATAAATAATAAAATTTCACAGATTTATTAAACACTGTATAGACATTTTAATCCCTTTCGATTAATGATTTTTACTTTTATATATCATTTATATAGTTTTTCATGCAGGTTTATTTTACCAATTTACTTTTAAACTATTTACAGGCTAAATTATATTTTTGTACCTTTTGGCATGAATAATTTCGAGTAAATAAACAAATTAACTTTAACAAAATTTATTGAACTTTTGTTAACTTTCTCTATTAAATATAAAATTAATTTTTCTTAACTTTCTTTAATTATTTTTTAATTTTTACTAATTTTTTTAATTTATTTAGAATTTTATGAATTTTTATTAAATACTCAATTAATTACTAAAATTGCACGTGTGTCAATTTTATATTTAAAATTATATTTTTTTTTGAACTATTAAAAAAAAAAAAAGAAAAGGAGAAAACCACTTTGCGCGCTAGGGGGGAAGACCTCGATAAGACGTATACTAACATGTCAGAGCTCGAAAACCCCTTGAACACGGTTTATATAGCTAGAATGTGGATTATAATAAACTATTATTGTTTAATCAATCAATTTAATAAATTAATATCAAATAATTGCTATCACGTAGATTTGCTAATCATTATATATATATAGTGATAGCTTCAATTAATAATAAAAGCCCCTAGTTTTGGTATTTAACGTTTGTGAATATAATAGTTTAAATAACTGTTGCAAACAGACAAATAACGTTACTGAGGTCTCGTTTGAAAAAAGTAAAAGTTAACTTTTTTTACTTGATTATTAATTACTAGTTAGGTACTAAATGTTTGTTATTATTATTTTATTATTATTATTATTATTTTATGTGTGAGTTTGAGAATAAAAAAAAAAAAAGTAACTTTTTAGTAGTTAATTTAATATTTTTATCATGGTTTAAAAAAATTAAAATATAAGGGAGGAAATTTAATATTTCAAAAATAAAAATTAAATTATAAGGGAGGAAATTTAATCGTTTTAAAAAAGTTTTAAAAACGGAATAACTACTCTTCTCAAATTAGGCTTTAATTAATGCTCTCTGCAGCAGTTAGAAAAATCTTTTGTATTTGGTTTTATAACTATTCCTAATACACAACTATTTACAACGGTAATAAAAATCATTACATATATCATGTGCAAAATTGGTTTAACAATCTTACTCAACTGCTGCAACATGGTCTGTCATTAAAGTATCCCATCTTCCCGTCCATTAGCATAAACTCATATGGTTCTTAGGAAACATACCAAGACACAATCTTATAACATAGTTGGCAATCCAAGGGAGCCTGAATACAAGTGATGGAATGACAAGTTGGGGCACGGCATGCAACAACAGGTGTGTTCTATGTGACAAAGATGATGACAGCTTAAATCACCTATTTTTTTCTTGTTTCTTTTCAAATGAAATGTAGAAGGCAGTATGCACCTTGTGTGGAATTCAAAACCAACAAAGAAGCTGGGAGGGAGAAATCCAATGGGTCATTGGTAAGTTTAGCTAAAACACTTTTATTAATCGTCTTTATAATTTAGCTTGGGTAGCTATAATTTATCACATATGGATTGAAAGAAATGCCAAAATCTTTTAGAGGTATCCCAATTAGAGCCGGCAGCATCATGACAACAATCAAGTATGAAGTGCGACAGATGATGAAGAAATGTAATCTTGCCTTTTGTAAATAGGGGATCCCAATGAATGTAGATAGTAGATAATTATTATTCTTTTGTTCATGGAAGGTATGCCTTCATGATACTTGTAATACTTTGCTCCCATCAATCCAAAATATCTTACTTACCAAAAAAAAAAATTGTTGGTTTAACAATTGCAAATAATTACACTTTACAAGTTGGTAAAACAACTATTCCAAAAAAGCTATTACAACTGCTGCACCAAAAACTATTAATTAAGAAACAAATTAACTTTATATACATTTCGTAATATATTAATATTTAAAAAAAGTTTTAAGTAAAAGTTGAGATTTACCAAATCGAGAAATTATTGAAATCAATAAAAGTTAAAAAAAAGTTGAATTGTCAAGCGGACCTTAATTAATTGCAACAAGGGTCTCTAGTGAGTTTGTTGCTCCTATATTTACATAGTTAATTGTTCAACTTTCAAGAGTAAATAATTATTGGAACTCCAAATTGTAACTAATTAAATGATTAAACACTTAACTATTAAAAAAATTAATATCCTAAAATAAATTCTGAATAAATTTCAAAATGCAAGATGAAATCTACCAAATTGTTTTTGTCAATAACCTCCATTATTTCTCTTGCATGAGCATGTAATAAGTCAGTTCAATGACTTCTCTAGATTAACCCTGTGTATCTCTAACTTGTTAAATGGGTACGTAGTTTTTACTTTTTACTTTTCCTTTTTCCAAAAACATTATCATTGTTTATAGAAGAAATTATTTGGGAAAAACATTCTAGATGTTGGACTTTAATTGTTGGAAACTTTGATCTTGCATTTTGTCACGTCTCGAAAACCACAACCCAGGGACGTGGGGACTTAACCCACGAAACCATCACAAATTAAACATACATCTAAACAATCATAGCGGAAGTAATTTAATACTTGTATTTCATTAATGAAATACTCCAAAATTCTATTATCTGTCATCAAAAAGACTACATTACATAATACCACAAACCGGGCCCAAACCCAATCCAAAATACATCCAACAAAAGTAGAAATAAAGCATAAATCTACTACTCTATCTCATGGGTCCATTACGATCATCTACCCCTGCAAGATCAACGATTGGTGGTGAGCACTAAACCACGTGTGCTCAGTATAAAGCATATACGTAAATATTTCTTAAGTCATGCAAGGCTAACAGCACACATTCAACATTTAGTAAACATTTCATCATACATGTAACAACCTCATCAAATCTATAATCATTATACCATTTCAAGTTTAACATCAATCTTAGCCATGAATTCATAAATTTCATGCTAAACATCATCCATCATCTCAATCATAACACACACTATAATACCATACTATGGGTCAGGTACTTTGCAAGGTTAGTCTGTGGCCACAAAACTAAACCCAAATAATCTAGAGAGCCCTGGTCCCACAGTCCCAGTCTATCGATAGCTCTAGTCTCATGTCCCAGTCTATCAAATCAAATCCCCAAATCTCAGTCGTGGGGTATAATTGATCTCGCAGTCCCAAATGTACTCATCTTGCCTTATTAGGTAAACCGGTCCCCCAGTCCTGGTACTAATCTATACTAGTACAAGCCGTTTATACACTTCCTAGGTTTCTAGCCTACTAGTTATGCTAAACCACCTTGCGCAAGTTTCGGAGTTTTCAACCCTTGGGCTATAGAACCTACTATTTCTAGTACCCTTAATGACCCCAGTATCAAAATCAATATTCATTCATAATCCTTTTACAGCACATCATACACAAGATTCATCCTATTTAAATTTCTTATGTTCATCCCTTTACTTTATAAGTTTTATGAAGCATAAAGTATTCAGGGCCTAAGTTCCATATTGCCCATCTATAAATATTATTTATCAAATAAATCGCACGCAACCATATTCAAGAATATATATATAACTAGCTTGAAAAACAAATTTTTCTATCAAGCATATCATGACAAACACGAGTTTAAGATATAAGTATTGATAATTCATGAAAAATAGAAAACAAAATATTTTCTATTAGTTCAAAAGCCTAAAATACTTATAATTAACTCTAGTTTTATAAAAATAAAATTTAAAATTTATTAATGAAACCAAATAATACAGATTTTAAGAAAAACTAAGTAGGTATTTCTGTTAAGACCATCCAGAATAGCTCACTTCCCGATTTTTATAAAATCCATTTTAAATCCAAAATTTATGAACTTTTTAGGGAAAACTCACTTATATGTCTAATTTAACATATAAAAATTTCATAAATTAAATCAAATTTTATTTATGCTTTTAATACCAAGAACCAGACTGTTGCCAGTGCAGCAACATAATCCAGACAGCCTATTTAAATATTTTTATAAAATAAGATACTACTCAAAAATTTATAAATATTTTACTGTAAACTCTATGACATCTCTAATCTCACATGTAAAAATTTTAGAAATTTATTAAATCTCTAGGTATCATTGTTTTATACCAAACATTAAACTCATATCAAAACAACAATTCATAGCAACCAGTCAACTTCCACGATTTTTAAAAACTTCAACTTAACTCAAAAAAATATGAAATTTTTACTAGATATTATTATAGATATTTAATCCAACATATAAAATTATCAAAAATTAATTCGACATATAAGTATAAATTTTATACTAAATTAGTGTGCCAATCCTAGCGTAGAAATCCCTACCAAACAGTCAAGTTTGACTATTTTTAATAAATTCATTTTAATTCAAATAATTATGAACTTTTTACAGGAAAGTCGTATACATATATAGTTTAACATATAAAATTTTCAAGAACTAAGTCAACTTCTAAGTATGATTTCTTGAAAAAACAGTATACTCGTTTTTAACATGAAAGTTGCAGAATTTCACATAACCCAAAAGACATAGAGCAAATTTTCCAATTCATGTACATCCATACAAATCTTGTGAAGGATCTACGAAAATAAACCTATATGCTATCCCACCTATCTCGTTACACACGTAGATGAATGGTGCATAAAAGCGTAAACTCCAACTCAAGTTGGTTTTCTACGAAAAGCTCACAGACGAATCCGAACCGAACTACACATGCACTCACTTCGCAATCACAGAGAAATTTCCTCTTCTCCTTCTTCTTTTTACGATTTCTTAAAAAGTTTTGCGATAGACCTCTCTCTCTCTTTCTCATTTTCTTTAGGTTAGAAATCTAATAAAAAGAGGAAAAAATTCTAGAGATCTAGTGGGTTGGTATTTAATAGAAATTCACTAGAGGCTTCTTTCATAGGCTTCCTTTATTAATGCAGCTATTAGTTCATGGCTGCTACCCTTTGGCCTTCCCTCATATACCACCTACCCTAGTTACCCATTCAACCAATAGAATCACTCCGTCTTTCTCAACCAATAGGACACTAGCATATGTATATATAAATAAACATGCGTGCATAATTAAAATACAAAAATTTTAAAATAAAACAATATCTGAAATAATAAACTTAAATTCAAAAATACGAGTCTTCACATCCTCCTCTCCTTATAAAATTTTCGTTCTCGAAAATTAGAACAAAAGGAAAAACACAACACAGCACAATCAAGTAAACAGCTCGGGGTAACGATGCCTCATATCTTGCTCACGCTCCCAAGTTGATTCTTCTGTCCCATGATATTTTCACAGCACGCGAACCAAAGATATAGTCTTTCCTCGAAGAACCTGTTCACGAGAATCCATAATCTTCACAGATTTTACCTCGTAGGAAAATTCAGAATCAACCTCAAGCTCCTCCCAATCTAAGACATGAGACAGATTAGGATTATACTTTCTTAGCATGGACACATGGAATACTGAATGCACTCCAGAAAACCTTGGTGGCAAAGCCAAATGGTACGCCACTTCACCAACCCATGCCAACACCTCAAACGGCCCAATGAACCTCGGTGACAACTTGCCTTTATGGCCAAACTGGAACTGTCCCTTACGTGGCAAGATCTTTAGAAACACATGGTCCCCCACATCAAACTCCAATGGCCTATGCCTCCGATCAGCATAGCTCTTCTGATGACTACGCACCGTTCCGAACCTTTTTCTGATGATTTTAATTTTCTCCGTCGTTTCCTGGACCATCTTAGGTCCTAACAAAATTATCTCTCCAACTTTTGCCCAACATATGGGAGATCTGCATGTCCTGCCATACAATGCCTCGTAAGGTGCCATCTCAATACTAGACTGGTAGCTATTATTTTATGCAAACTCCACCAATGAAAAGTGTGCCTCCTAACTACCCTGAAAATCCAGCACGCATGCCCAAAGCATGTCCTCCAAGATCTGAACGGTACGTTCGGATTGCCCATCTGTTTGAGGATGACAGGCAGTACTAAACATCAACTCCCTACCCATGGCTTGCTAGAGACTGTGCCAGAAATGAGATGCAAACCTAGGGTCCCTATCTGACACAATTGAAACTGGAGCTCCATGTAGCCTCACAATCTCCTTGATATACAATCGAGCCAAACTATCCATGGACTCAGTCAAACAAATCGATAAGAAATGAGCCGACTTTGTTAACCTGTCTACTATCACCCAAATAGTATTATGCTTCTTGAGAGATTTGGGCAAATTAGTAACGAAATCCATTGTGATATTTTCCCACTTCCGTTCTGAAATTGACCATGGTTGAAACAATCCTGCTGGTCTTTGATGCTCTGCTTTTATTTGCTGGCGAGTTAAACACTTGTTTACAAATTCAGCTACATTTTTTCTTTTCATCCCGCTCAAAAGAATTGTCGGCGGAGATCTTGGTACATCTTTGTCCCTCCAGGATGTACTGCAAACTTGGAGTGGTGAAACTCCCTCAAGATTGTATCTTTAACTGAATTTGCATAAATAACCTTCCCTGAAACCTCAATCTCCCATCTGATCCTGTCGACCAACTAGATATGACCTCATTACTACTCATTTGTACCTAATACTCATTAGCCTCAGTGTCAGTACCTTGAGCCTCCACAACTCTACTTAGTAAGGTAGACTGAACCACTGTGGAATATAACACTGCTCGGTTCTCAACCTCCTGATAGTCAAGTCCAAACTCACATAAACTCACACAAACTATCCATCATCCTCCACTCCTGCACTGCCACATTAGCCAAGGTGGCATGGTTCTTCCGGCTTAAGGCATCAGCAACCACGTTGGCCTTACCCGGATGGTAATACAGTTCAAAGTTAAAAGTTTTCCATGTACTCGATCCATCTCCTCTACCTCAGATTTAGATTCTTTTGAGTAAAGATGTACTTCAAGCTCTTGTGGTCATATAAAACTTCAAATATCTCCTCATAGAGATCGTACCTCTAGCTCTTGAGTGCAAAGATAACTAGTGCCAAATCAAGATCGTGCACCGAGTAATTCTTCTCATGAGTCTTTAGCTGCCGAGACCCATAAACTACTACCTTCCCTTCTTACATCAAAACACAGCCAAAACCTTCTTTGGATGCGTCACAATAAACTGCATACCTTAATCCACTTTTTAGGATCACAAGCACTAGAGCGGAAGTCAATCTTTTCTTCAATTCTGGCAATGGAGTTTCAATTGATTCAGAGAAAATAAACGCCATCCAACATTGGCCATTACCACAATTAATTCGGGGTCTTCGTGGCTTTCAGGGTTTGACTGGCTATTATCGTCGGTTCATCCCTCGATATGCATCCTTAGCTGCTCCTCTTACTAACCTTTTACAGAAGAATACTTTTGTTTAGACTGCAGGTGCTACTGCTGCTTTTCACACTATGAAGTCTGCTTTAATGCACACTCCTATCCTCGTACTTTCGAATTTTGTAAAGCCTTTTATTCTTCAGACAGATGCATCCGGGACAGGCATTGGCACTGTTATGTCTCAACAGGGTCACCCAATCATCTACTTTAGCAAGCAGATGTGTTCTTGAATGCAAGCTTCCTCGACCTATGCCCTCGAAATGTTTGCAATCACCAAGTCGATCAAGAAATGGCGGCAGTATCTTTTGGGTCGTAAGTTTATTATACACACTAACCACTGAAATCTAAAGTCACTATTACATCAGACTATACAGACACCGGAACAGCACAAGTGGCTTACAAAATTACTTGGCTATGACTTTGAAATCGTCTACCGGCCGGGTTCCGATAATGGACCAGGGTCACCCAATCGTCTACTTTAGCAGGCAGATGTGTTCTTGAATGCAAGCTTCCTCGACCTATGCCCTCGAAATGTTTGCAATCACCAAGTCGATCAAGAAATGGCGGCAGTATCTTTTGGGTCGTAAGTTTATTATACACACTAACCACTGAAATCTAAAGTCACTATTACATCAGACTATACAGACACCGGAACAGCACAAGTGGCTTACAAAATTACTTGGCTATGACTTTGACATCGTCTACCGACCGGGTTCCGACAATTGACCAGCTAATGCTCTCTCTCGCTTGCCTTCTGCTTCATTCTATGCTCTTCAACTTGCTTCGTAGCCTATAGTCGCGTTATGGGATGCACTACACCAATTCCTGCAGCACCATAGTCCATCTTCTGCTTTGTTACAGTCGATCCAGGCCAACCCCGCTGCACATCCTCTACAAGGGCCATATTTTTGTTTCACCAAATTCTTCTTTCCAACCATTGATTCTGACGGAGTTCCATAATTCTCCTCTTGGAAGACATGCTGGAGTACAATGAACTTTGGCCAGGATTTCCAGTATGTTCTATTGGCCTTAAGTCAAATGTTCTGTGCATGACTTCATCTCCAAATGCCATACTTGCCAGTCCACAAAACCATTTAACACAGCTCCCAAAGGTCTACTCCAACCACTGCCAATTCTGGGATAGATTTGGGATTCCCTTTCTATGGATTTCATCACTCACTTACATCCATCTTGTGGCAAGACAACCATTCTAGTTGTTGTTGCTCGGTTGTCTAAACAAGCCCATTTTTCAGCATTGGGGACTCACTTTATAGCCCCTCAGATGACGGAGATTTTTGTTCACGACATCATTAGACTCTATGGTATTCCTTCCAACATGATCTCCGATCACGATCCTATTTTTATGAGCCTATTTTGGTGGGAGCTGTTTAAACTTTAGGGCACGTCGCTGTCCATTAGCAGTGCTTATCACCCCCAATCCGATGGCCAAATGGAGGTTTTGAATCATTATCTTGAAGATTACCTTCGTTACTTTGTTTCTGAGCAGCCGCGTCAATGACTTTATTTCTTACCATGGGCAGAATGGCACTATAATACTTCCGGGCACTCAGCTATTCGAATGACCCCTTTTGAAGCAATTTTTGGTTGTCCAACCCTTCTCTGAAAGACTACATTGTTGGTTCTTCTGCTGTAGCCTCAGTTAACGAGTTACTTAATGACAAGTCCCATATTCTTCAGCTCTTGAAAGCTAATATTCTCCGAGCACAATAGCGGATGACCATTCAAGCAAATTCTAGGCGACAAGATACTGAATTTGCTGTCGGTGATTGGGTGTTTCTCAAATTGTAGCCTCATCAACAAACTTCACTTCGTCATTCACAAACCAATAAGCTTTCCAAGTGGTTTTACGGCCCCTTTCAGATCTCTGCCAGAATTGGACCTGATGCCTATCGCTTGGTTTTGCCTGTTGCTGCCAAAATTCATAATGTGTTTCATATTTCGAAGCTAAAGAAATGTGTAGGTGATCCATTTTCACAACAAGTTTCTTTGCCTTTGGAGTTTGTTGGCCAACAACCTGTCATCAAACCAGCTAAGGTCTTAGGCTATCATACCATTTTGTTGTAGGACCACACTATTCCTCAAGTCTTGATCCAATGGGAGTAGTAACCACCTTCTGATGCAACCTGGGAGTCACTTACTGCGTTTCGAACCGATTTCCCTGACTTTGACCTTGAGGACAAGGTTCCTTCCCAAGTGGGGGGTAATGATGCAGGCCCAGATGATAATCAAGAGCCCAAGGACCTTCGGAGGTCTCGAATGCACAAGAAACCAGCAAGATTTGATGATTATGAATAGGCAGCGAATATTTTGTTGTTATGCAAGTTTGTTATGAATTCTGTTATGAATTTGTTATGCCAAGTATCATAAATAGATAAATTGCTACGCAAATGGGAGTAGAAAAATATTCCCCACAAAACTCTCCTCTCCTCTGATCATCTCTCTCTCTCTCTCTCCCCCAACATTCTCTAACATTCCCCTCTTCCTTATTTTCTGTGCTCACTCTCCTGTCAAGATCATTTCAGTTGCATTTTGCTTCCTGCTACTATTCTTCTTGGCCTTCTCACTTAGGCCTTTCTTCATCATGGATAACAAATTCCTTGGAGGCATGTCATTCAAGCTGAGGTTGAAAAGATTTGAAGTGGTTGGATGGATGGCTACTGTCATGGTTTGAGGAGCTTCAGTTGGGAAATCCTTAAAATCAACCAATTTGTTGATTTAACCCTCGTTGACATTCAATGGAAGGGCTGTGAAGCTTGATGTATGGGATTGTAGCCGAGCAAAATTGGTGTCGTCTGAATAAGGCTCTTTAGTGGTCCCTTTCTTTTGTATGCAAAAACCTTTGCAATTTGGCTAAATTCCATGCTCCTCGATTGGTGAACCTCTTATTAAAACCCTTGGCTATAAAAACATCAAATCAGCTAGCATCCAATCAAAGAATAGATAAAAGAGATAAACTAAAACAAGGGAAAATAATTACCTACACCTCCAATGAGTTCTGGATGCTAAAGTACCAATATTCCCATAGTAACCATTGCTAGTCCTCGCCGACCATGATATGGTCTTCCAGTAAATTTTTGCTTGAGTCGAGAAGAGCATGCACGAGTTTATCCTCTAGTCAGTACTTCAGATAATATCGGTCATTCTTTGATAGGGTGACAGCATAACAATGAAGAATCTCTTAAGGGCCTATATTGACCCTCAGAACCCTGTTGAGCTCTATGTCCCTGATTAAGATCTTATACCCGTTTGAGGCCAACAGCTCTCGGTAGATTCCAATTAAGGATAGGAAAAGCCAAGAAAAGGGGTTGGAGCGGAAGATTCACTCCATACTCCTCTATAGCCACTAGCGACCATTGCGTCCATTTTGACCCATTGGTTTTAGCCATGTTGAAATCATCCTCATGAGGCAAGGCTATAAAACAAAATTAAGGATCTGAGCTTAGCCTTAAAAGCCTTTATAGCCCTTAGTTTCCTGAGGGCATTCAAAAACTTCCCCATTTTAAGGGGAAAAAAACAAGACGAAAGGAATTTATTTTCACTGACCTAACCGCTATACGGTAAAGGAGAGTTTGATTAGACATTGAATAAGCTTGGAAAAATAAGTGCCAAAAAAAAATGGGGTTGGAAGACAAAGGGTTTTGAAAACTCAAAGATATGAAAAAACTCCCTAGCAACAGAGAGTAAGTATTTATAGAGAGAGAAAGTGAAGAGATGGAATTTTTAGGGTTAGCACGCTACATTAATAGTGAAGATACCCTTAGCATGCCTTGCATGACACGTTCCCAGAGCTAGCATAGGTGTTAGCAGTGATTGGACTTAGCCCATTGATGGCCCGCTGATACGCCTAACTGTTATGTCTCCAAGAGCAAATAAACCATATTGAATACTCCAATGTGCACACGTATCACCAAATATTTAAGGTATGCCGATTAAGGTATATTTGGTCCGAGTAGATCCATATGAATCCATAATGTTGTTTCAAGCTCTTATCCATGTTCGGAGCACATCATATAGATAGGAGCTGGGGGTAGTTAGATGGAGGTGTTCAGACACATGACATCCATCCGGGAAAGTGGCACGCAGCAGCCATCCAGGCTACCTCTATTTTACCCCGTTTATCAAAGGTACAGATGGTACGCCTACCCCATTACTCGTTACGGCCTTAACTTTGGCTACTCCATTACCTATGATACCTAGGTTATGGCCTGGACAGTCCTTTATGGAAGGACCACACGTGCCTGGGAAGCTATGGATATAGGAAGAGCGAAGAAGAGAGGTAAGTACTATTTACTTTACTAAAACTATGCCAAAAATAATTTTAACCTTGCCCTTTTCTTATATATCATCTAACTTGACCATCGAAGGGGTGTTCGACCGAACACTACTTGGCTGGTAACTCTGTTTTAGGATTCAAGCAAGGAAGCAATGAGCTTAAAGTGTTTATATGGATCGAGCAACTACCCGACTATGTCATTAATACTATTCTAGTTGGTGGGACGCGTCATCAAATGACTCTATTAGATTTTTCACACTCCAACTATAAACAGATAAAAGATAGCATTACCAAATGGGCCCTTATATTCCTAATTTCAAATTGACTTATTTGGATTAATACTTTGGATAGTCCATATAATTTAGAATTGACTTAGTTGGACAAGTATTTTGACTGTTATATATTTTAGATAATCTGTAATAGGAATGTGGCCTAATTACATTTATATTTTTAAATGTCTTTTTCGAAAGATTTGTTTTTTGTTTTTTTTTTTTTTTATCAATTTGGATTTGAAGTGCTTTGGAGTTTTATTATTGATTTTTTTTTTTGTTAGCTCAATATATATCATAATATATTATTTTAAATACACGTGTCGAAACACCAATAACTATCACAATGCTTACTACTTAACAAATAAATAAGGGTATATGTGCCATTATATACCTCTATATAATTAAACAGGATAGTTTTTGAAAATATTCATCTCACAAACTAAGATCTAATGGCCAAGAATTATTTTTTAATTTATTCAATGATTGAGATCATTTTTATATTTTAATTTCTTGCTCAATTCTTATTTTAATAGATTTCACTACTATCTATCTCACAAAATGGTTAGGGCATTTTAAATTGCACTATATTTTAAGGGTGGAGATTATATCAAAATTAAAACTGTCAACTTAAATTCCACCCAATTATGGTTTCTGAGGAAGTTAAACCTTCCAAATTAAAGCACCATAATTTGTGTTTTCTTTTATAATACTTTTCAAAAATTAGATGGAAAGAGAGACCAAAACACATGTAATAGGATGCTAGGGCCTAAAGTTATTGCTAGTTAATAGAAACTTCGGAAATCATTTATAAATAATTTTCAAGCATGAGCTCACCATGTTTAAACTTATATTCCTAAATATCTCATAATCTTTACTAACTCATACTATCTAATTACCTTAGAATCTATACTTTAAAACTACCTTAAAACCTAACTTTAAAATTAAGTATACCTAAGGTAACTATGCAGTTTAGATTCGACTTGTTTATAAAATGCGCCATATTAATATTATTTTGGTTCTAATTTGGATTGTTTATAAGTGGAAAAGTCCAAGTGAGTCTTATTTTGGCTCCAAATGAAGTTCTAGAACTTTTCATGAATAACTCTTCATTGATATACTTTTGTATTATAATAAAAAAAATTCATTACAATCAAATAAGTTGTTATATATATCGCAATGGTGAATCTTAATTTATTATAATTTATGAGTTATATTTACATATTTCAAATATAATTAGTAGCATATAAGTCTAAAATATTATTAAGACAAGATAGTTCAATGTGTAATTAATAATATAGAAATTGTTCAACTAAAATCCAACAAATAATAATATAAATTTTAAAATAAAAAAGTACTCATTGTATATACTCAACTTAATATATTGTTACATAACATTACTACAAAAATGCATAAACACCACAGTTTTTAGGTATGATATTTTACTTTTCATCTTGGTTATAAAAGCATAATTGATTCAGGTGAGAGTGTAAGTCGCCTATTTTTTATCACAATTTACAACGGTGATAAAAAACTTACAACAATCGCACACTGGAAAGGTGACATTTTATGGTAAAAACTAATATGAAAAGAAATCTCGTGTCATCTTTCATGAATTTTGATCTCATTTTTTTTTTTTAAAATTTGTTATCAAATATAGACAGTGATCATGCCAAAAAATGGGTTGATTTGAAAAATAATAAAAATTCACGTAGCAACCTACTAACAGACCATTGTAGCACCATTTGGTGCTTAGTTATTACAATAACCTTATATATTTGATATTTTTTGTTTTTGTTGAGAATCAAACTTACGCCATTTCTTTGGAAATTAATGTGGTTGACCACTAGTCCAAACTATCATTTATATATATGTTTTATATATTAATATATATAAACAAATTTTTATTACTTTTAGGGTTGCTAAAAGTAATAAAATTATATTATTTTAATTTAATTATTTTAAGTTCATTACAACAAATGATTATTACTTTTGCCAATCAATTAGTAGCTTACATTTTTTCTGATCAATTAGTCTAGAAAATGATAAAAAATTTACTTTTACTTAATTATTTTAAGTTTTTATAATAATTCAAAAGCATAACCAATATATAGAGCCATACGAATACTTAATAAATAATTTATGAATATCTATCATATTTAATTAAAAATGATCTTATTTTTTTATTTTCTTTTAATCTCTGTGTATAGTACATATTTAATCATTACACACTATTTAAAATATATTTTTAAAAGTAATTAGGCCACATTTTTTAGTTTTAGAAAATTAGTATTCGAAAAAATTTTTTGAAAACTATTTTAAGAATTGATTTGTGATACAAAAAAAATTTTCAAGGATTATATTCGAAAATTAGTTCTAAAAAGACAAAAAAATGAAAATTTTTATTATTTTTATTTTCAAATTTTTATCACTTCCAACAAACTATAAAATAATGTCACTTTTAATATAATCAATATTAAGATACGCTAAACATTTATTAGATATTTAACAAATTAATATTCACCTGATTATAAGTCATATAAATTATGAAGACTACTCCCACATATTTACTGAAAAAAATAATGGTTTCAAATACAAAATATTTTAATTGATATTTAGAAGCATATATTATTTAACTGTAAATAAATAAACTAAATAAGCCTGAACATTTAAGAAGTGGAAACAAACACTATTTATATTCAATCTATTTACTAAATGTGCGTAATTTTTCTTTTCAAACCCATCTCATTTAAAGCCAAACAAATACTTAATGAATCAAGTCTAAACTGTTGAACCTGCTCAATGGAGTGTTTGGTGTTCATCTAACGAGCTGTCTAATAAGGCTATATATAATTATTATAATCTTCTGTCATCTATTTACAGCATCAATTGTCTTTTTAAGTTGTTAGATAATGAATCACCACTTTTATTGAAATGGAATGTTTAGGCAAGCAGGGTTGAATTTCTTACAACTTTGACCCAATTCTAATCCAATAGGTCTTTTCCAAACTTCTCCAAACCCTCAAGCTCTTCTTTTACTTCCTCCGTTGAAGGCCTTTTATCCACCTTCAGTCTCAATAATGTTTTCCCAAGTTTAGCTACTCCTTTAACATGCTTGGCATCTATCTCTTTCAATTCACTCCATTCTCAAGTATTAATAAATTGATAGGGTTTTAGGAAAAAAACAATTGTATTATTTATTGGACCAAAGGCTCCATATATATATTCATATATATATTAGCGAATAACATGTGTACACAGTACTCTTCAACTAAAATTAAATATACATGCATTTTTGTAACATCTCTCGTTCTATACCTGGGCAACATAGTACAGAAAAGTAAAATTTATGTCATTCTCGGTACAACTCTTCAAATATCATCATTAAGTTTAAGTCAATGGCCTATAAGAATATGAAGTGACTCAAGACACGCCACGAATTTGAGGGAAAGTTTTGATTTATAACAGATCTTACTTATTCATTGAACAGTAAAACTCAATCTCAATCTTTGGATTTTAGTTTGTAAGAGTGATATTTTTGAAATGTGTTATCTTTTATTATATGAGTATAATCAATTTTATCAATTTATTTAAAATTAGAATTTAGAAAAAATATTCGACAAAGACTAATTTTATTCAAATACTAGAGAATAACCTATGCCTACGACACTCCTTAACTAAAATATCAAATGTTCATTAGTCAATCTTACCAATTTCAATTTAAAATTAGAATTTTGAAAAAAAAAAATTACTCCCTCAAGACTAATTTTATTCAAATCTTTGTAAAAATAAAAAAATAGAATGATAAATATAGAGAGTGTTATATAGATTTGATAATAAAATTTTTAACTGGTTTTGTAAATATAACTCAAATAAAAAATATTATTATTAATCATATGTGCCTCATAAAATAAAACAATATAGTAAATGTGACTAATTTAAATTTAACATTAGAATTTAGAAAAATAACTACTCTCGATCCTAATTAATATTTGATATTTTTTATATTTTTAAATTTTAAAAATACTAAAAGTTGTTGTTATAAACAAAATAACATAATGTTTATTTAAATTTTTTTTGTGTTTTTTGAGTTCAACTCCATTTTTATCTGCATTTTTAATCAAATTACTAATGTAATTAAAATATGTTAAATTTAACAACTATATCAAATTTTTAAGCAAATGGGTCCCTTTTTGGAACCTATAAGTAAGTGAATTACTTTTTCAGAATTCAAAAAAGCGGGTTCCTTTTCAGAGCCTATAAATTTTTTACATTTATTATTTATTTTAATCCTCTTCCACAATTCTAGTTATTTTATATGTAGAAGAAAAAGTAAAGTTATTGTGTTTTATCAATATGGAACAAAGAAACAAAGTTTTCCTGAATGTAAAACCATTTGTTAAAAAATAAAACTTAATCTTAGGTGTTAGATATAAGTTTGCATGCGAGACATTTTTGAAATATTTTGTGTTTTATTATATAGATTTGTTAAAAAAAATATAAACTTAGAGAGTGCCATATAGAACTTGAATCATTTGATAATAAATGTTTAATTGGTTTTAAAAAATAACTCAAATAAAAAATATTATTATTAATTATGTGTGCTTTATAAAATAAAACAAATATAGTAAATGTGACTATTTTAAATTTAAAATTAAAATTTAGAAAACAAACTACTCTTGAACCTAGTTAATATTTGATATTTTTTTATATTTTTAAATTTTTAATGTACTAAGAGTTGTTGTCAAGAGTTTTTTTTTTTTTTTATTTGTGTTTTTTTTTTTCAATTTTGTTTTTTATCTTTATTTTTAATTTAAATACTAATATAACAAAAATTTATAAATTTAACAATTATATTAAATTCTCAAGGATACATATTGACTTCTTTTTACGTAGGAAAAGAGACCACTTACCTTATAAAGATTGTAAGGTTATACCGGGGGAGAGCTTGACTTCCCAACGTAGGTTGCTGATCATAGATGTGCAACTCCAAGGGTAGACTAGAAAAAAGAAGTTGTATGATACTCAAGGATTAAATGATGGAACTTGAAAGGTGATAAACAATTAGCATTAAGGGAAAAAGTACTAGAAGAAAACATTTAGGGGGTAAATAAGAGCGCAAATAATATGAGGGATAAGGTAACAGAGTGTATTAGGAGGGTAGGAAAAAAAGTCTTAGGAGAATCCAAATGGGGTACTCCGGTATAGAAAGAGCCATGGTGGAGTAGTGAGGCTATCTAAGATAAGATAAGAGTTGAAAAAGAGCATTTTAAATCTTGGCAAAAGAATCGAATTGAAGCGAATTTGTAGAAGTATAAAGAAGCGAAAAGAGAAACCAAAAAGGTAGATAGTAAGGTCAAGGCAAAGGCATATGAGGAGCTATATAGGCGACTCGACACTAAGGAAGGTGAAAGAGAGATATTCAAGCTTGCTAAAGCCAAAGATAGACGAACCAAATACTTAAACCAAGTTAAATGTAATAAGGATGATGATGAAAAGGTGTTAGTAAAGGAAGAGGAGATAAAAGAGCGTCGGAAGATATACTTCTACAAATTGTTTAATGAAAGCAGTTGTAGTGACATACAATTGGGGCCGCTTACCACTTGTAGGGAAGAATTAAATCAAATGTTCTATAGAAGAATTAATAGGGAGAAAGTAAAAAAAGTACCGAAAATGATGAAGAAGGGAAAGCCATTAGACTAGATGGTATCCTTATTGAGGTTTGGAGGTGCTTGGGAGAGGATGGCATAAGTTGGTTGATAAAACCTTTTAACGTAGTGCTAAAAAGCAAGAAGATGCCTCATGCATGGAGGAAAAGTATCCTTATACCCATATACAAGAACAAATGAGACATCTAGAATTGTGCAAACTATCGTGGATTAAATTGACGAGCCATACGATGAATTATGAGAGAGAGTTATTGAGAGAAGATTAAAAAGGACAACAAACATTTCAGAGAATCAATTCGGTTTCATGCATCGGAGATCAACTATGGACGCTATTTCTCTCCTGAAGAGGTTAACAGAACAGTATAGAGAAGGTCAAAAAGATTTACACATGGTGTTCATTGATTTGGAGAAGACTTATAACCGGGTTCTTAGGTTAATTCTATGAAGAGTATTAGAAAAGAAATGAGTGTCTATCGCCTATATTAAGGCGATAAAGGACATGTATGATAGAGCAGTGACATCTATACAGATGACTAGCAGAGAGACTAAGGAATTTCCTATCATGATTGGTCTACACCAAGGCTTGATGTTAAGCCCATTCTTGTGTTACCCTAGTTCTGGACGAGATTACAAGACATATTCAGGATGAGGTGGTTTGGTGTATACTATTTGTAGATGACATTGTGTTTAGTAGATGAACGAGAGAATAAGTGACTGCTGAGTTAGAATTGTGGTAGGAAACATATGAGATAAAAGGGTTTAAGCTAAGCCGATGCAAAATTAAATACATGGAATGCAAGTTTAGTCAAAGTAGGACAACTAATGGCATATAAGTAAGTTTGGGCACATAAAAGATTGTACAGAAAGAGAACTTTAGGTACCTTAAGAGAACTTTAGGTACCTTGGATCTATAGTGCAACAGGATGGTGGGATTGATACTAATGTAAATCATGGGATTCAGGTTGGGTGGACTGAATAGAGGAGTGCTTCGAGGGTCTTGTGTGATCGAAAAATCCCCCTCAAGGTGAAAGGAAGGTATTATAAAGTGGCGGTAAGACTAGCATTATTATATGGATCAGAGCGTTGGGTAGTAAAGTATAATCATGTTCAGAAGATGGCAGTTACGGAAACACGGAAACGAGAATGCTAAGAAGGATTTGTGGGATCACAAGGAGAGATAGGATTAGGAACGAGGAGATTATGGACAAAATAGGAATAGCACTTATTGAAGATAAAATGAGAGAAAATCATTTAAGATGGTTCAGCCATATTAGAAGGCGTCCAATGGAGATACCGATTAAAAGGTGTGAAAGCAAAGAGATTGTCAGGAGTAGAAGAGAGAGAGGGAGACCTAAGAAAAATTAGAAAAAAACTATTAAACATGACCTTACATATGTGGATCTAACAGATGACATAGGCCTAAACAGATTTGATTGGCGTTATCAAATCCACATACCCAACCCCAACTAGAGGGAAAAGGTTTGGTATGGTTTAGTTATTAAATTCTTAAGTAAGTGGGTTCCCCTTTTAGAACCCATGAGCAAGTTAGTTCTTTATTATAACCCAAAAGGTTTAATCCATTTCAAAACTCATGAGTTTTTTATATTCATTATTTAAAATCATATGCCACAATTTTAGTACTTTTATAGGCAAAAGAAAATATGAAATTATTATGTTTTATCAATGTAGGATAAAGAAATAAAAGTTTTGTAAATGTAAAATATCTCAACCATTCGTTGAATAATAAAACTTAATCTTAACCTCTGGATCTTAATTTGTAAGGGAAGCATTTTTAAAAATAGTCCTGTTTCATTATATAAATACTCAACATAAGGGATGTTATAGAATGATCCGAGCTTATGCTTACTTTACAAGAAAGCTTATCAGCAAGACCCTAACTCATACGATCCTAGACTAAACTTGTCTTCATTAATGATACAATATATGACTATCTCTTGACTAAACAATATCTATATATGGTAATACTCCTCCTTAAGTTGGAATATAGAGATACATATTGTGCCATTTGAGACAAAAATTTGAAATTGTTTAAAACATAGGAGTTTCAGCAAAAATGTTGACTAGTTGAACTTTGGTAGGAAGATCATAGTATTCAAAATTGGCATTCCGTAACGGTAGCACCTATCACAAAAACGGAATTGATCGGTACCGAGACCGTTAAGATCGTATTACGGGTAGTGGAGCGATAATAACACCGCAACTGCACGTCACAGTGTCAAAACGACCGTTAAGAGGCGTTACAAGCTGTTATGGCTCTATTGAAGGTAAAATAGTGACAAAAAAAAAAAAAAAAATCTTACAAAAATTGAAAGAAAAGGTTCAATTTAAGGCCTTTTGGTCTTTCAAGACAGACAAAATAATAACTTAATTTTCAACAAAACTCCAAACCAAAGCCTGAATATAAAGCCCTAATTTTTTAACAATACTTTGAATCAAAATTTTAAAATAGAGAAAACGCCTGATTTGGGTCTTCTGAAAAATGAAGAAATATGAAAAAAATCAAACTAGTGAAGCGGTTGAAGCCTTCTAATTTCATATCAAGATTTAGCAAATGATTTTCTCGATTCATTTTTTTCTCGGCTTTTGTTTTCGCGTACTCAGATTTTCTACTCTCCTCTTCAAATCCGGGGTTATTGTTACAAAAATTTTGAAACAAATTTTAAATTGTAGAATCAAGAAAGGAAACTGAAGAAGAGCTCGAAACCAGAGAACGAAGGGTTTGGAGAGGAAGAGTGTAGACTGAAGAAGCTGCACAATTTCTTTGGATGGTGGGTGGGTGGGTGAGTGGGATCCTTGGGATTGAACAAGCATTAATTTTGGGTACTTAATCGAGACTAAATAAATTGGTTTGATATGTATGATATTAATATATCTATATATGTAATATATTTCAGTTAACCAAGACTAAATAAATTGGTCATATATATATGATATTAATATAATATATAAATATAATATAATATATTATATTATATTTAAGTTAAGTATATTAAATTATTTGTAATTATAATTAAATATTTTAATTCAATTTTTATATTAAGAAATATGGGTGTTCGTTTGGTAAAAAAACAAAGAGTTTGTGTAAAAAAGAATTGTGACAAAATTTAATTGAACAAAATGTTAAAAAGAATTAGTAAAAGCAAAAATTTTTTGGTAGTTTTTGGTAACCAAATACCCCATATTATGTAATTTATATAGTTAAGTTAAAATTTATTAATTAAATATCACTATTATACCATAATATATTAACAAAAATATTTGTTATGTTAAAATTATATTAAGTTATAGTTGTAATAAATTCAACTAAGTAGAGTTAATAATAGTATATTAATATAATATATAATTTATATTAGTTATATTAAATAATATTAATTTAACATCTTATGTTAAAGATTATTTATTAAGCATAATTGTTGTACCACAACAGAAATACTAGTTATAAGAAACGTTATATTAAAAATTATAGTTGTAATAAATTTAATTATCTTATTATTATATTAACATGTAATCAAATTTATGTTAATTTTATTAAACATTATTAATTAAGCATAATTGTAAACCATCAAAAAAATTTAAGCATAACTGTTACGCATAATATATTAAAAACTATTAATCATAATTATAATAATACAAATATATTATATAATTTATATTCATTATATTAAAAAATATTAATTAAACATTTTATATTAAAAGTTATTAAAAAAATATGACTGTTATACCACAACAAGTTAATAAAAATATTAGTTACACTAGAAATTGTATTAAACTAAATTCAATTTATTGTAATTACTTAAATTTAACTTAAGATTTCAACTATAAAAAATATATAAAACCATATATTTATATTTTATATTTTGATAGCACAAAGTAATGAAATAGTATAATATTTTATTTTGTAGGATAACAATGCCACTTCAATCAAATACGAGGAATAATGGTAGAAGTTCTACACCTAGTGATGGTGATTATGATATTTTTAGAATTAATTCTAGTAATTATATTAGTTTGAAGTTTGCAGCATAATGCAAAATTTAAATTTTGTAAAAACTTTATCAATGGGAGCATTACACGTGTAAAATAATATATGATTATATTTATACATTTTAATTACTAAAACATTAAAAACTATCTAATTTAGGTGAATTGTGACTATAACTACCTAATTTAGGTGAATTGTGACTATGAAAAAAAAATTCACGCCTCAAATTTTTGTTTTTGTTATATAATATCTGTTACATTTCGTTTTTTCGTTACCACGATTGTTATCACTGTGATACCCATTATCGTTTTTTAAAATCATGGGAGGATGTTGTAAGGATACAAAGAGAACATGATATTTTTCAAAGACTGAGGTGACAATCAATCTTGATGTACTTACCGCGTTTTACCAAACAACAGATTATAAGCAATATGCAAGGCTGTTTAACTGTCAAAATAAAGATGCATGGGACAATGATATATAAGGAATTGCGGAATCCTTAATTCACTTTTGAGCCATAGACGATTACTAGTAGTTGAAGCTTATATTATAGTATTCTGCCTTGGTAGAAGAACTAGAAAACATACTTTGTTTCTTAATTCTCTATAAGATTAAACTCCGTCCAAAGATGATGAAGAACCTGATGGTCGACTATTGAGTAATGGGAGCTAGCACAATCGAAACCAAAGTGGATAGAGATTTGGAAATCACATTTAGAAGAGAATACGAGACTATGTCCAGGTGTCCATATAAGGTAGCGAAGTACATGAAGGGCTATACCCTAAGGAGAAATCAAAGGGGAGCGCACGAATTGGCTTAGAAAATTAACCATATAATTATATCAGCCCAATGGATGGTGAGATAAATAATCCTTAGAATAAGACAATGATAAATGCTGGGGTTTGTTAGAGGATCGTTTTTAGTAGTTGACAGTTTAAGGTGTTATTCCATTATAAAAGAAGTCAGGCAACAAGAAGTTAGCTGGACTCCTTGACTATGTTCAGAGTGTATTTCCATCGGCAAATAAAGATATCAGAGGGGGATTGTGCAACTTCAACGCTAAAGAAATATTTGCAAATACCCAAATATTTAATCTTATATTGTTTAGAAAGGGCGGACTTGATGGAATTTATAATAGATAAATCATTGCCAATAATTAAGTGATTATCAAGATATATCAAAATGGCAATAAAAATTTTACTTCAAGTACGTGTGAATACAAAGTGATCAGCTTGAGATTGGGAGCAAGAAACTTGTGGAACATAAGAAAAAAGATAATTTTTGTTAAGGACAAAATTATAAAGTTGTCAAATCCATAGTCAAAATAGAGTTTTGTAATATTTAGACTTAGTATAAACTAAGACACTATAGTCTTGAGTCAAGTAGAAGTATGAAAAAACAGAGTTCTACAATGTTTAGACTTAGTATAGGCTAAGATACTATAGTCTTGAGTCAAGTAGAAGTGTAAAGGTCTCAGGAAAGTTATCCAAATACTCTTAGAAGTATGAAACGAAG
>QLOD02057930.1:5718-25787 GCA_003260245.2 Sideroxylon spinosum | reverse complement strand
TTTTACATGAGAGAGTATGTTAAATTAATTTAATATATATTATTGGATCCATTTTGTTTAAATTTTTGAGATATTTGATAACTTAATAATATATATATTTGTTTTAAACTTTTGTTTAATTTGATTTATTTGTCTCTACTCCACATACAAAATGGGATTGCATCCGAGAGGGAGTGTTGAAATAACTTGATAGATATTGTTAGTCCCATTTTCTAAATGTTAAAGTTTTTGAGGTATTTGGTGACTTAACAATGTATATATACGTTTTTTATTTTTAATTTATAAGACTGATTAAATTAATATTTATTTGCTTTGTTCGATTTCTTACTTGGTTATTGTTTGTAAATTAATATCATGAACAGATATAGCCCACGCCATTGCGAAAAAATATCCAGATTTAGTTGGCGAAATAGATCCGCAGCAACAGATGACCGCTTTTCAACTTCTTGCATGCAAAGCTGAGGCCTTCAGAAGACACCGCGTATGTGTGCGTAGGGACGGAAGACACTGGCCATGCAAACGAAGGGGCCATCGTTCTTGTAACTTTGTTTTCTCAACTTCATTTGATTATAATTAGAGTGAATACCACTTCGACCTTCTATAATTTAAATTGTTAAACTCATAGTTTAACACATCATACTATTCATTTTTTTTTTTAAATAGTAATAGGGAGTAGGGGCCCTCATAAGTCTTTGCAGGTTACTTTTTTTTCTTTTTCTTTTTGTTTTTTTTTTTCTCAAATTGATTTTCTAATATAATCGCAACAATTTTGTAATTAGATGCCACTACTTTGTTGCATTTTCTGGTAACCGGCCTTTAACTATTAACTTTACTATATCTTCTATATAATAGACAATTGTTGTGGGATATATTAGACCACCCTTATAAACAAACTAGCAAATAAAGGCAACAAACATACAAACACAATAAAACACTCAGAATAAAATAACATAAGATTTAGATGATTCGATAATTTACTTATGTTAATGGATACAATAAAATTTATTTTTCATTATGTTACTTTTTTAACAATGAAATAAGAAAGTACAATAAGTATAAGAAATAATAGTAAAGAATTCTTAAAGATAATTCCAACCTCGTTCTTTGTTTCTCTTAACAATAACTTTAAAAAAGTTTAATATAAACTTCGTACAATGTATGATGTTAGGGGCGAATCTAACATTAAGGATTTATTTGAACTAAACAAAAAAACTTGAAAACAGAGTAGGTTAGAGTATAAAAATTAGGACTGAAAAAATAATATAAAAACAGAATAGCTAGGTTGAGCTACACAAATTTTTGAGTGGGTAAAATTTGAAAAAAAAAAATTAAACTGAAAAAAGTTTTAGGCCAAACTACTACCTAGGTCCATTTGTGTATAAGACGTTCCAAAATATATATCTATATACCTTGAAATCCTAGGCAAAATTTTCTTTTGAAATACAGTTCAGAAAATTGTTTGACTAACTCTCATGGGTGCGGTTTCCAACGAGCTTCGGTGAGCTGTCAGACATCTGATATATATATATATATATATTTCTGAATATTTATAAGAAAATTATTGTATTACCTCCTTAAATTATTAAGAAAAATGAATTAGAAATTTCTTGATCAGCTGTTAAAAATAAACATAAAAAAATAAAATTGCAGTGCAACAGAGGTACGATGCAGCAGTGAGACTAGCCAAGTTGTTGGTAAAGGAAGACACAGCATGGAAAGATAGTAAAACAGTGGAAGAGCCACATCAACCCAAGACCAAAAATTATGGAGATGGAGATCGAACCAGCAACGAGAATATCGCGGCAACGCCAACGCCCTTATTTTTGGCCACAAAGAACGGCTGTCTGGAGATCGTTGAAGCAATACTCGAAGAATATCCGTCCGCAGTTGAGCACCTAGATGCTGGAAAGCGTACAATTTTACACGTAGCAATAAGGTACCGCCAGATGGAGATACTCAAATACGTGGAGCGAATGGAAATTCCAATGAGGCGGCTGCAGCGAAAGCTCGACTCCAATGGCAACTCCATTCTCCATATGGTTGGAATACAATCAGAAGCTCCGACGCCTCCACGCCGCGATGATGACACCCAAAGGCCTGCCTTCAAATTGCGAGAAGAAATTCTCTTCTTTGAGGTGATATTCTCCCTTTCTTTCATCTTTGCGTTTGGAGGCACAGTTATGAGTAGTTTTTGATTTTTTTTTTTTTTTACCTAAAATTAGTTAATTTAAATTTTGGTGTATTTGGGGAATCAAATATCAATTTTTAACAAATTTTTACAAAATTTGAATATTTGATAAAATATTTGGTATTTTTTTGACAATTTCTAATAATTTTCGGTAACTTTTAATAATTTTAGTAACTTTAAAATCGACAAATTATTATAACGGAGCAAAAAAAGTGACAAAAATTAATGGTTTGCCAAACACTAAAGAATCCAAAGTTGGAAGCTTTTTGCACCGCCAAACACCCTTAATTAAGGGTGTTTGGAGTCGTACAAAAATTAGTTATCATGTGAAAGTTCAAATTTTTTAGTAAGTTTTGGTATTTTTTACCAAAAGTTGTTAGTTACAATTTTGGTGGGTTTGGTGAAATATGTAGCAGTTTTTAGTTACTTTTTGCAATTTTTGGATGTTTGGTAAAAAATTTTACAATTTTTGTTAATTTTTAATAATTTTTGAACTGAGAAGTTATTGCAATTAAACAAAAAAAATAACAAGAATCAGTGATTTGTCAAATACTCAAGAAATAAAATTAGTAATTTTTTTGCTAAATGTTGTGCCTTTAATCGGTGATTTAGTGTGCCTTTAATCAGTGATTTAGGATAAATCTGTAGAAGTTATAATATTGATATCTGTACACTAAATAAAAAATTTTAATATTATAAAAATTTACAAAGTTTTTATCAGATGGTATGGTTCCTATCTCGTTTCTCATTCATATTTCTCATGCATAAGGTGGTGATGTCCTTACACTGGCCACCACCCACTTCAATATTGTGGAAACCACAACAATTTTGATGTTCGCGCTTGTGTGTGCTTACAGCGTGTACAGAAAATCTGCCCAGACGCCATAATACACAACAAAAACAAGAGCAAGCAGACCGCAAAAGAACTATTTGCGGAAGCCAATGATCAGCTTCAAGAGAGAGCAAAAGAATGGATTAAGCGCACGGCGGAGCACTGCTCGCTAGTGGCGGTGTTCATTGCCACGGTGGCGTTCGCCGCCGCCTACACCATACCCGGCGGTCCCAACCAATCGACTGGCTTCCCAATTCTTCTCGACCAGCCTCTCTTCTTCATATTTACCATCAGCGATGTCCTCTCCCTCACCTCTTCCTTGACGTCCGTCATTATGTTCCTCTCAATCCTAACATCCCCATTCCAGTTGTGGGACTTCAAATGCTCCCTTCTGCTGAAACTGATGCTGGGTATTATGTTTCTGATGGTGTCGGTGTCGATGATGATGCTTGGGTTTGCTGCCACTATAATCCTTATGATTCGCAAGAGGGAGCAGTCGACCAAAATTGCCTTGTACGCTGCTTCATTCCTCCCGGTCACCATCTTTGCAGTCTCCCAATTGCGTCTGTTTTGGTCACTCATAGAAACTTTTATTTGCCCGCGCAAGAGGGTTGCTGGGTCCTTTTGTTGTATCTTTGCAAGTCTATTTTTATCACTCATCAACCCTCTCAAGAAAATTGCTGGGTCTTTTGGTGGTAAACTTATCAAATCCAAGCCTCGGCATGCTCCTACTCCTATTCCTCGGCCTCTTCCTCTCCCTCCTCCTCCTCCTCCTCCTCCTCCTGAAGTTTGAAATTGAGAAGAGTCTTATGGTGGAATATTTAAGGCCTTTCGATTTGGGAAATAAGAAAGGAATTTTTCTCCGTTGTGTGAAGAAAGAGCCTTTCGGGTGTGTGAGAATTATTTGTACATATTGTCATTGAGTGTTTTGTATCAATACAATTACGTATTGTCATTGAGTGTTTTGTATCAATACAATTACGTATTGTCACTGAGTGTTTTGTATCAATACAATTACACCGGGTATCTCTATAATTTGGTATTGGAACCGGAGTTGAAGTACCAAAGGAGAAACAGTGTCCACAATCTTAGTTCTGCCCCGAAATTGATTTGTTCCAAATCAATATTTGGGAGCATGTACATCTCGGCGTCCCTCTCTTCACGAGGAGCACAGTGAAGTATAAATGTTTTGCAGTAACCAACCTTTTCTTCTTTATTCTATTCCCTCCTCTCTTCTTTTGCAATATTCTCCCTTCTCTTCTTAATTGACTTCCCTCCATAAATCGCTCTTCTAACTTTCACTTTTTCTTTAGTTCACCCGAACGAGTGTAGGTTGCAATGGGGTTAGGCAGTTGCTTTACATTTCAGCAACTGTTGTGAAATATCAATTGTTAAATTTTTTTTTTCAAATGATTTACTGGATCTTATTAGTTTAATTAAAATAAAACTTTATCATTGTTTATTTTAAAAAAAAATGTATAATGGTTAATATTTTACATTTTAATCGTTAAAATGTAAACGATTGCAATTCCTGTTGATCCGTTGCAAAGTGACACTTGTCATTTTCTAATATAAAATTCTATTTTTGTGACAAAAGTTAGTAACCCAAACAGTGGGGGCAGGCACCTTTTTTTATTAATTTTAAATATTAGACAAAAATCTACCTGTAAGATTGTGAGATATACTCAAAGACCTAGGATAATTAGAAGAAAAAGAAAAAAAAGGAGACAAAAGGGAAGTTAAAAACTCTTCCAAAGTTCGAAAACAGGAATGCCGAAGAAGCTGGACAATTCCTCAATTACATCCCAACTGGCAGTTTTTTTTTTTCTTTTTTAAATTATTAATCTTTTTATTTGACAGTACATGGACAAGAAATAATGGGAACTCATTCCTACGATGGCGTTTGGAAAGGTGGGATTGGATGAGGTGTCTCCCATAACCCCATTTGGTTCAGAACAGGACATTGGGGGCGTTAGAAAAATTTACACAATTAAGAAACAAAGAAAATAGACGAAAGATTGCACACGAGATTTATTTGAAAAATCCAAGATTGGAAAAACTACGGGTAGAGAAGGAGAAAATTCACTATATCAAAGATTGGTACAAAGTTGAAGAAGAAGACTGATGAACAGTGCGGCACATAAAAGAAAAACCCTAATTCCAAAATAGATATTCAGAAGAAAAAGATCCTAAACTGGTCGGACCAAAAATGAATTCGGATCATGTATTCTTACATGGGCATAAAAGGTGGGGCTGAAGAATTAGTTGAAAAAACATCCTCGTGCTATTTAAGCAACTCCAAATGAGCCGTATCAATATTAGGCTTCTTTTGAAAAGGCTCAATTTTTTACTATTCAGTAGTTTGATTTTTTTTAAAATAATTAAATTTATCTACTTACATTTTAAATTTCTTAAAAACTATAAAAGATAATAATATCAAATTAACAAAAAATTAAAATATTAACTACTAAAAAAACTATTTTTTTTCTTAAACACAAAAAAAAAAAAAAAAAAAAATTCAGCTTTCTTTCTACCCAGACTAAGTCATAGATTACACCGTGGATCCACGTGAACGAGCATGGACGAAGGCTTATGTTAGAATTTTTTTTTTTTAAATATTCGATATAATAAATTACTAATTTTATACAAAAATTTGAGCGCGTTTGGAGGCGCACTTTTAGTAATTTTTGGCTTTTTTACCAAAAGTTATTAGTTGTAATTTTTGGTGTATTTGATGAAGCAAATAATAATTTTTAACAATTATTTACAACTTTTGGGTGTTTCGTAAAATTTTTGACAACTTTTAATAGTTTTTAGAAATTTTTGGTAATTTTTAGAAAATTTTGACTACTTTTAACAACTTTTGTGTACTTAGTAAGTATTTTAGTAACTTTTAAGTTGAGCAAATTATTGTAATAGATTAGAAAAATGACAAAAGTTAATGTTTTGCCAAACTTGAATTCTACAAATTTTGTCAAACGAGATTTTTATTCGAGAATAGTTGAGTGGATGAATAATTGTTTGGTAACATAAATTGAAAGAGACATATTTGAAACTATTGACCATAAGACTATTTTATAATGTTTTTAGAACATAACGAACGATTGTTATAATTGATTTTTTTAATTTGAAGATTATTTTGTGTCAGCAATATTTGATATCAATATATAATATTTTATATTTTATCGTATTTTATATATTTGTTTGGAATTTAAAAAAACTTTACTTGTGATTTAAGTTTATACTGACTCAAATTCCTGAATACACTATTAATAGATTATCAAAACTATTTCTTGTACATTGATCGATCATTTTAAACCTTATACCTAAATGCTGGTATATAGTCACCTTCCTACCAATATTTCATGCCTAATTGGATGCAAAGATGGAAAAATGGGACATCGAGCTAATGCTACAGTAAACTTATCCTGGCTGGTGCACGGTGTGGTAAGAAGAAGAAGAAGAAACCACATTTACCCTGAAGAAGAAGGCAGCAGCTACTAGACCAGTTTGTGCACAGTCCAGACCTGTACATAGTGTGTACCAGTTAGCAATAGTAAAAATAAGCGAAGGATGACAAACACTAATGTTGTACGAAAAAAAATATTTGAAACACGTAACATGAATTCCGAGTAAATGTAGTAGTAGTGTCCGAGCATAGGATTTATTTAAGTAGCATTTAGAGTGGTAAAAAATTATAAAATTAAATAAAAGTTATGAATTCGTAGTTTATATAATGAGATAAATAAATAAATTTTTAAAATTTTTAATTTTTTTTTTATAAATTTGAGAACTTTAAATAAAGCTTTAGGCAGAACTCGACCAAGAAAATTTCTAGCTGTTGTTGCTTCGATTCACAAATCAGTCAGAACTGGACCAAGAAAACTTTCGCAAATTTGTTGCTTCATTTCGCAAATCAAGTGAGAGTTCTGAGCATGACATACCATGGATCGTCCAAGAAAAATTAGAAACTTGAAGCAAAGAGACAAAAATGATCATCAAAATTCAAGTGAAACATAAGTGTCTGTCTAACGGCTAGTTATTTAAAAGTTGACTTCAACCTATTTAGTTTTTTAACTTTTTTTAGAATGATTAAAAATAATTTTTTATATTTTAAATTTCTTTTAAACGAATAAATATGTCAAATCAACAAAAAAAAAAAGTAAAAAGTCAACTACCAAAAAATTATTTTTTTCTTTAATTTACAAACACAAGAAAAAAAAAAAATTAACTTCTTGATAGTTAACTACTAAAAATTTGATCTTTTTGTTTCCTAACCCTGTCGACTCATTTCTCATTTGGGCCAAGTATGGTTAGAAAAAAATCAATCTTGACCCATTCTTGTAATATTTTAGCTGTTTTAGTTGGTGGATGGATCCAGTAATCCAAATATTGATCCAAGTCATTTATGGCAATTCAATACGAATCTTAAGAAAGAACATGATTAAATTTTTTATAGTTCAATACTTATTATATAAAGTATTGTTATCCACTCTAAAATAAAGAACAAATGGATCTATCTATGAGTGGATATGATTGTTTCTTCTTGTTCACGTATGCTTTCCATATAATCAACTCTCTTTATTAAAATTTGATTCATTCATTTTTTTTTTTTAATTTTTTGGTGCGTTCTGGATAACATCTTTTAAAGTGCATAAATTCTTTCTAGTTTGTTGTACAAACTTTCTTGTTATGCTATTTAGTTTTCAACTAAACGCACTTATGAGTTCACGATTTGGGATGCTAATTGTGTGTTTTAAGTTTCGCATCTGCCTCGTCAGGCTCGATGATGTCATCTGTAATATATACATATATATATATAATCATTTATAAACCCTCCCCCGCCCCCCTTCCTCTTTTTCCATTGGGCTCCGTTTTCTACCGATATAACTTTCAGTGAAGATATATTGTAATTTATGAAAAAGTTGAGAGATTGTTTCATATTTGGCATCCACTTTCTGGGACGCATCTTGTTCCTGAATGGAAAAAGAGAGCTTTGTTTGATCATTGGCAGAACTCAAGGAAGACCTCAAAAAAATTCTTGTCCCCTCTCAACAGTAGCAACTCTGTTAACAAGCAACATGAACTAAACGCCTTCGCGCTCCTCCGTGAGGAAGTTTTTTTTTTTTTTTTTTAAAACAACGAATCCCTTTGAAACTTATTCTTTAATAGTTATGGATCACCGGACAAGCTACCTCAAAATAAAAAATAAAATGGAATGCTCATAAAGATTTTAATAAGAAAAATCATTTTCAAGTGAGAAAATCACGAGAATCTCACCAGTTACTTTAATGTTCCTTAATTTTATTTGAAATTATTTGGAATCTAACTTACAATGTGAGTTTTTTCAATTTTTTTTTTTTTTTTTTGCAACAATTAAGAGTTTTAAGTAATTTTTTATTTCTTATTTTTTGGTGACAATTGAGAGCTTAGTGGTCATTTTCCCCTCAAGCTTTTGTGCTCTCACAATTTATTGTCAAATGTTCAAGGGCAAAATAGACTCTTTTGAGTCTTTTAGTTGTTAAAAGCAAAAAAAAAAAAAAAAGTTAAGATATAAATAAGTAAATTTAGACCCTGAGATGAGATTCTGAGGATGTAAAAGTCAGGAATATAGTGTGTTATTTATTCAATACTAATTCATGCAGAACATTTTCAGCAATCACTTACTTTTGAGAAGGTTTTTTTTTTTTTTTTCCTCTCTCTCTCCCCCCTCTTTTATGAGGAAAAAAAAGACAAGGACGAGGGATACTCAAAAGAGAGAGAATTTGAGTTTTAACAAAAGGATAGAAAAGTAATTTTATCAATAATTTTGTTCAAGTAATAAATTTTGGCTAAAATATTTACATATTTATATTAATTTTTCTCATTTCATAATAACTGAATGAGAAAAAAGTAACATGGTGTAGAGAAATTTAAATAGCAAATGATTTTTAGCATTCCTGTAAAGTTTATTCCATTTGCAGCGAGTATTTATGGACCCGATAAACCTCCACCGTTTATTAATCTAAACTAGTGGGTTGAAATTCCTTCTCTCTCTCCCCCCTCTCTCTCTCCCCCCCTCTCTCTCCCCTACCTCTATCTCATATAGATGGCTTCTTCAACTAATATTTCAGAGGTGAATTCAGAGTTTAGAGTGGATGATAAAGACACCAAGCTCTTGTACGAGGCTATAACGGCTGAAAGAGAACAACGCGTGGTGGAACTCTGCCAAGAAGATCCACGACGCCTATTCAAGATAGTAACCATTCATAAAGACACAGTCCTTCACATGGCCATCTACTTTCAGAAAGTTGACACGATGGTCGACTTGCTCCGTTTGGTTCCCCAAGGTGAAAATCACAAGCTCGCCACAACAAATGAAGCCTACAACACCGTCCTTCACGAGGCAGCTACTTCCGACACCTTCATCGATGCTGTGGAAAAGATGTTAGAGATGGAACCAAATTTGTTAGAACTATGCAACAAATTCAAGGAGTCGCCTATTTATCGGGCGGCACGCTTTGGCCAAAGAAAGATGTTCGAATTTCTTGATGACAAAATAAAAAAAAGAGAATTGCTTTTAAAGAAACCCCTCAGGGGCTTGTATAGAAGGCATGAGGGTAACACTGTACTACACGCAGCACTAAATGCAGCCGTTAGCATCGAAAGCTTAGGTGAGCGTATATATATATATATATTAACATAAGTAATAGCTGAATCAGTAAGATCTTAATTTTGTTTATTAATTTAATTTTTTTCAAGATCAATATAAAATTTATCATCTTGTTAAGCTAGTTTAAATATTTGAATATTCAATATATATGTTTTTAATTTTAATTTACGAGACTGATTAAATTGATATTTATTTGGTTTGTTCGATTTCTTACTTAATTATTGTTTGTAAATTAATGTCATGAACAGACATAGCCACTGAATTTGCAACAAACTATCCAGATTTAGTTGGTGAAATAGACCCGCACACCCGGATGACTGCTTTTCAACTTCTTGCGTGCAAACCAGAGGCCTTCAGAAGAAGGGATAAAAGACGCTGGCCATGCAAACGAAGGAGATCTCGTGACTTAATCCTTTGTTCTCTCAATTTGATTTGATTTATATATATATATAGGAAATGTTCCTCTGTGCGAAATTTTAAGCCCAAGTAGCTAAAAATCACACTTGCTTTTTATAGGTAAAAAACCTATAAATTTGTCATATTATTTTGATAACTATTTCTATAAAAATAATTTCTCAACTTGTTAAATTTTCTATAAAACTAACTTTTGACGAATCTACTCGTTATATTCAAATATCTATCCCTCATTAGGACTTGAATACAACGATAATAAGGCATAACTGTAAAAATATTATTCAAAATCATTAATTATCTGTGTAATGTCCAACTGTCTAAATTAGCCAATTACTGGAACATGCCCCTCTTGAAATTTAAACACAAATGAATGCCACCGGTTTGGACTGTTTAGTGGGCCTTTACTCCTTTAAAATTTAATTAGAATTTTGTTTTTATATTTCTGAATATTTATATGAAATTATTTTATTACTTGTCTAAATTATTTAAAAAAAAATGCATTAGAAATTCATGGGATCAGCTGTTAAAAATTAAAAAATAAAGTTGCAGTGCAACAGGAGTACGATGCAGCAGTGCGACTAGCCAACCTGTTGGTAGACAAAGACACAACATGGAAAAATACTAAAGCAGTGGAGGAGTCAAATCGACCCAAGACCGACAATTATGGAGATGGAGATCGAACCAGCAAGGGGAATATCGCGGCAACGCCAACGCCCTTATTTTTGGCGACACAGAATGGCTGTCAGGAGATCGTCGAAGCAATACTCCAAAAATACCCGTCTGCAGTTGAGCACATAGATGATAAGAGGCGTACGATTTTACACGTGGCAATAATGTACCGCCAGATGGAGATACTCGAATACGTGGAGCGAAGGAAAATTCCAATGAGGCGGTTGCAGCGAAAGCTCGACTCCGATGGCAACTCCATTCTCCATATGGTTGGAACAAATCCAGAAGCTTCAATGGGCCGCCGCGATGACGACACCCAAAGGCCTGCCTTTCAATTGCGAGGAGAAATTCTCTTCTTTGAGGTGATCTCAGCTGATCAATCGCGGATTTTATTTTATTTTTTTTATTTTTTTTAAGAGTGGTTATATTCATCTCGAACTCAAGCTCGGTTAAAACTTCTGTTTAGGTCGAAATCGGCTTGATAGGGAAGAATTTCAATTCGAGCTTGACTCATAAATAGTTCGATTAAATCAAAAAAATGTAGTTTCGTTTAAAATACAATAAATAAAATATAATAAAAATAGAATGAATCTATTTGTACTCTACAAATTGATTTTTACACTTTCCAATTTACTTTTTCATTAAATAAAATTACACAACTACCATTATTCTTGTAAAAAGATATTTATTGTATTAAAATTATATAATATATCTTATTAGAAGAACGAGGGTGGTTGTTTTGATTTATTTAATAAAAAATAAAGTAAAGTGTAAAAATTCATTTGTAGAATATAAATAAGTCTATCCTAAAAACATTATTAAAAAATCTAACAATATTATTAAAAGTATATAATATTTTATCGATTCAAACATTTTTAAACTCAAGTTCGAGCTTAAGTTTAAAAAAACCATAAATTAAACTCAATTGAAACTCGATTCGCTTGAACTGAGTTTTTATCGAGTCGAGCTTGAATAGTTCATGAATCTTTCGATTTGTTTTCAGTGTTTGTTTTCTTTCTCTTATTATTATTATTATTATTTTTTTAATAAAGAGGTTAGAAAGAAAAAAAAAAAAGCCAAAATAGGATCTAAATAGACTTATTTTCTAAGATAGATTCAAAAATTCTCACTACTATCTTAGTAAACATAAAAAATATCGATGATCTTAATTCTAATTTAATAAATAAGTGTATTTGATCCTATTTTGGTATTTTTTTTTTCCTTAATCTCTTCATACGGTAAACGTACTTCGATGTTCACGCTGTGTGTGTGTGTGTTTTTTTTTTTTTTTTTTAAACAGCGTATACACGAGATCTGCTCTGACGCCGTACTACACAACAAAAACAAGAGCAATCAGACCGCAGAAGAACTATTTGCCAAAACGAATAATCAACTTCTGGAGAGATCCAACGAATGGATTAAGCGCACGGCGGAGCAATGTTCGCTAGTTGCGGTGTTCATTGCCACGGTAGCGTTCGCTGCCGCCTACACCATACCTGGCGGTCCCAACCAATCGACTGGATTTCCAATTCTGCTCGACCAGCCTCTCTTCTTCATATTTACCATCAGCGACGTCCTCTGCCTTACCTCTTCCTTGACGTCCGTCATTATGTTCCTCTCAATCCTAACATCCCCGCTCCAGTTGTGGGACTTCAAAAGGTCCCTTCTGCTGAAACTGATGCTGGGTATTATGTTTCTAATGCTGTCGGTGTCGATGATGATGCTCGGGTTTGCTGCCACTATAATCCTTATGATTCGCAAGAGGGAGCAGTCGACCAAAATTGCCTTGTACGCTGCTTCATTCCTCCCCGCCACCATCTTTGCAGTCTCCCAATTGCGTCTATTTTGGTCACTCATGGAAACCTTTTACCTCCCACGCAAGGGAGTTGCTGTGTCTTCTTCTTGTTGTAGCTTTCCAAGTCTATTTTTTTCACTCATCAACCCTCTCAAGGATATTGCTGGGTCTCTGTTTGGTAAACTTATCAAATCCAAGCCTCAGCCTACTCCTCCTCCTCCTCTCCCTCCTCCTCCTCCTGCCGAAGTTTGAAATTAGGAAAAGCCTTGTGGTGGATTTGAGGCTTTTTGATTTGGGAAATAAGAAAGGAATTTCTCCTTATGTGGCCGATGAACATGGAGTTCTGTGAAGAAAAAACCTTTCAGGTGTGAGAGAAATTTTAATTTGATCAATAAAAAAATAAATAAGTAACTTGTACATATAATTATTACTTTTTTTAAGTGTACAATCGATCCTTCCCGGTATCTCTATATAATTTGGCATCGGAGCGTGAGTTGGAGTAACCAAGTTGATTTTGGGCGAAGTATGTAGATATTATGATGGGACGTAGCAAGGTAAAATTTAAGTTGGCTAAATTTTTTTCTATATTAACAGTAGATAATATTTTAATTAATTATTTATAATATAATTTAACATCTAGTCATAATTAACCTGGTTTAATACTTGATCCATATCAGGATGAGAAAAAAATTTTCACCTAATTTAATACCTAATCCTACTCCGCCCATGAGAGTTGATCAAATAGTCAATAATATAGAATTGTGGATTAAAATAAATAAGATTGTTTCCTGTAACCAATGTTTGTTTACAGTGAAAGATGTGCCTTCCTCCTTTATTGGATTGTGATTGCCATTATATTGTGTGTGGATTTCCTAGCAATGGAAATTTCAGTAATGTGAATTGATTTGGGATGTTAATCTTTTTTGTGAAGACGTTATTTTGCATAAACATATTCGTCATCTCCCTCTTGTTTTCTACGGAAAGCTGCACTTCGGAGGTGGGGTTGAAGCTTCAAAATCCAAGTCCCAAATATCAAATTCATTGTGTAGTGCATTTATTCGCATTGATTTGGTTGATTCTTTTACGCCAAGTAATGTCTTCGCAGGAAAAATTATCATCCCAAATCAAAATTGGCTTCCCCAACTTCAAGGAACCAATTCACCGGGCGAAGGATTTTTATTTTTATTACCAAATAATTTTATTCTACTAACCTCTATTATCTTCTAATCCAAAGTGACATTGAATATATTCCATAATTTCCATTGTATTGAATATATTCCATCTACAATGGCACGGGATGAAGGGCAGAGCCATGAATAGGCTAAGGTGATTGTAGTTCAGGTAAGATTTTGACTCAAATTATTTCTAGTACTAAAATTAAATAACATTTTAATTCAATTATACATAATCCAATTTAATATTCAGTCTATGGCTCAAGGTGAAAAAATTTTTTAACCCAATTTAGGCTCGATTTGAGAAGCCAAAAAAAAAACTAACTTTTTTTAAACTAATTATCACTTAATTAAAAAAAGCTAACTTTATGATTTAAAAGAAATTAAAAATGTAAGAGGTTTAATTTGCTTATTTTAGAAAAAAAATTAAATGTTGAGCTATCAATTTTTTTCCCAAGCAATATTTTAATACCCAACCCAGATAAAAAAAAAAAAAAAAAAAATTTACCTCCACCCATGCACAAGATAGATAGCCTAGGTAAAATATACAGTTGTTGGGTCTATTTATGGACCATACATAACCATTAATTGATTCGAACCAGGGGGTTCAAGTTCACTCCCTCACTCTCTCCATCTCCCTTCAATCTGTCTCATACATATGGCTTCTGCAGCTGATAATTCAGAGGTGAGTGGAGAGCTTAGAGAGGATGATGAGCATACAAAGAAATTGTACAGGGCTATAATGAAAGGAAAAGCCACTGAGGTGGTGCAACTCTGCCGGGAAAAGCCAGAAAACCTATTCTGGGTAGTAACCATTCACAAAAGCACAGTGCTTCACATGGCCACCTACTTTGAGAACGACCAAATGATGGTCGACTTGCTCCGTTTGGTTCCCAAACATCATTCTCACGAGCTTGCCCAGCCAAAAGAGGTTAGAAACTGTGAGAATGATGCTCGAGATGCATCCCTCCTTGCTACAATTGCGCAACAAGTTCGAGGAATCGCCCGTTTATCGCACCGCCCGCTATGGCCAGAACAAGATGTTCGACTTTCTTGATAGCCAAATCACAAAAAGAAGCGTAGTTGAAGAAGGCCCTACTCCCGAAGGAGATTTGCCTTTAGAGGAAGCACTCAAGGACTTGTATAGGAAGCAGAGTAGTGGTGACACTGTTCTGCACGCACCCGTTAACATGGAAAGGTTTGGTGAGTGGTACTTTTTAACCTTTTGATTAATTTGATATTTCTTCGCTTAATTTGTTAAATATTTTTTAATTGCTGTAAATTAAGAAACCCCAAATCCTTCATCTCAAACTGGCAACTAAGAAATTGTTTGAGATGAGCAATGCAAACACTATCATCTCCAGTAATAATCATATCGTCCACATAGAGGAGAAGAAGAACATATCCAGCTGTAGTGGTGCGTAGAAATAGAGCAGAGTCATATGAACTGGGAGTAAATCCAAACTCACAAATAGTAGAGCTAAACTTTGCGAACTAGGCACAAGGAGCCTGTTTCAGCCCATAGAGTGCTCGTCAAAGCTTGCAGATGTGAGAAGACGGAACAAAGAAACCTGGAAGAGGCTGCATATAGACTTCCTCAGGGAGATCACCATTTAAAAAGGCATTCTTAACATCTATCTAATAAAGATCCCAATTACGAGCAGAAGAAATAGCAAGTAAACTGTGAACGGATGTAAGCCTAGCAATTGGATTAAAGGTTTCTTCATAATCAATGCCATACTTCTGAGTAAAACCGCGGGCAACAAGACGAGCTTTGTGTCGTTCAATTGAACCATCTGAACGGGTTTTGATTTTGTAAATCCATTTGCAACTGATAGTACTCTTCCTAGGAGGGAAGGGAACCATATCCCAAGTATAAGTTTCCGTAAGAGCCTGTAACTTATCATCCATGTCTTACTACCATAAAGGGTTAGTACAAGACTCACGATAGGAAGAAAGTTCATGAGTAGATAAGGCAATAGAACTCACAATATCATCACGGAGATGAACATAGGGTTGTGTTACCCGTTTAGGACATTTTGAAAGAAGAGGGTCAACAACAAAGGATGGTGGAAACGACTCATCAGGAGTGGCGACAGGCCTAGCAAAAGACCCGAGTGTCTCGGGATGAGCTATAAGCATTGGTGTCTGAGTGATCTGTGGACAATCTGCATCAAATATGTCAGAATGTAAATCTCTGGAAATATGAATGAAGAGAAAAGTATGAGAAGAAGGAGATAGATGAAGTGGAGAGAGAGTGAAAAACATCTTGTGTTCCCAAAAGTCAACATGGCAAGAGACACGAAGACATCGGGAGATAGGATCCCAACAACGATACCCCTTGTGTTCAATACCATAACCCAAGAAACAGCAAAGACGAGAGTGTGGTTTGAGTTTAGTGAGTTCATGGGGTTGAAGAAGAACAAAACAGGCAGAACCAAACACCCTAAGAGGAGAATAATCAGGAGGGGATCCATACAAACATTAAAAAGGGGTAGAATTACCAAGGACAGAAGTAGGAACACGATTAATGGTGTAGGCAGCGGTAAGAGCAGTTCCCCCCAAAATTTTTCTAGATAAGAGAATGAGATAAAGAGGGCACGGGTCGTGTCAAGAAGATGATGATGTTTACGTTCAGCCTGACCATTTTGCTGAGATATATCGGGACAAGAAAGATGAGACTGTGTCCCCTGAAAGCGTAGAGATGATAGAATCTCAGAATCAAGATATTCTATAGCATTATCAGTTCAAAACACCTTAATTGTACTAGAAAATTAAGTTTTTACTATTGCTAAGAAATTAGAGTATATTTGTTTACGTTCTGAATGTTTGGTCAAAAGATATAATCAAGTATAAAGAGTATAATTATCCACAAAAATAACAAAATAGCGATAGCCCCCCCATAGTGAAAGTGGGTGAAGGTCCCCAAATATCAAAGTGAACAAGATCAAATGGTGCAAGAGAAATAGAATTGCTTTTATTAAATGATAATACAGGTTGTTTAGCAGTTTGACATTGTAAACAATCAATTTGCTCAGAAGCCACATGACCTAATTGACCACTAGAAATTAAAGTTTTCAAACGACTGAAAGAAACATGACCCAAATGAAAATATCAAAGATTAAAAACAAAAGCAGTGGAAGCAGAAGCAACAGCGAAAGTAGTAGAGGACAATGGAAGTTGGAGGTGAACTATTTCAAACAGACGTCCATGCTTACGGCCTATCCCAAGAATCTGTTTCATCTGCGGTCCTGCACCAAACAACTGGAAGCAGAAAAAGTAATAGTGAGACCAAGTTCACATAATTAACTAACAGACACAAGGTTTAAAGTAAGAGTAGGAATATAATAAACATCAGAAAGTGAAATAGATGAAGTAGAGATATGACCAATGTGAGTAACAGACATAGGAGTACCATCAGCATTATGAATAGTGGAAATAGAGGATAATGATGTAATAGACGAAAAAATTATAGAATCAGATGTCATATGATTGTAATATCCAGAATCAAAATACCAAGCGGAAGTACCTGGCATGACTGAGAGAGCAGTAGAAGGATGAGTACTAGTTTTGGCAAGCACTTGCTGAATTATGGACTCCACATCAGTTATAGAAAATGATGGACTAGAGGAAAAGGGTCTGTCTGAGGCAACAGCAGCAGTGGTACGAGAACCATGAGATTTGGAGGAGGACTTAAAGGATCCCCTTTTTGAATGAGTCCCAGAGGAGGAAGCCTTAGTACAGTCACACTGAAAATGACTAGGAGCTATTTTGTGATAAGTCAAACACTCGCAAACTGGACAGTACTCAAAAGAATGAGTATGAGGTCGACGTTTGTTTTGATAGTAAACATAGGGGTAAGGAGCTAATGAACCAGAAGGGCGAATGTGAGGCATGGCAAGAGCGTCATCTAGAACTGGAGATTGTGGTATAGCAAGAACAGAATCTAACGCGTTAGTTTTGAGGCCAAGACGAGTTTTTTCAGATAATAGTTCTGAAATAGCTTACTCAAGAATGGGTAGAGGCATACGATGGAGCAATAAGGCACGAGTTGACTCAAAAGTTTCATGGAGAACCATAAGAAATAGTAAAAGTCTCTGATTATTGCGGTGGACAGTGTACAATTGAGCATCCTCAGAGTATTGCCAGTTAGGTTCACATAAAGCAAGCTGATCCCAAACAAAAGACATTTGGGAGCACTTTATGTATACGGTGAAGAGTTTAGAGTAACTGATACTGATGCACATATCCAGTGGTCTGATAGCGATCCTTTACGAAATCCCAAATAGCTTTAGTCGGAGAAGGGTACTAATCATCGTCCTAGAAGCAGCTGAATTGAAGACCGATGGAAGAAATAGTAGTGACACGAAACCAGGTGAAAATTTGATAATTCTTGCTTTCCCAATCATTAAGACGATCATCAAAATCAGACTGATCCTCATTGTCTTTCTGGATGGGTTTTTCTAGAGAACCAGAGATAATGCACCATAGACGACGACTTTTGATAAAGCCAGAGAGGGCTTGGGCCCATAAAACATAATTAGTCCCATCCAAGATGACAGAAAAGGACATAATATTGTCAAGACGATCCACAAAGACAGCTTTCATTATGCACAATAAAGATATACAAAAAAACAGAGTAGAATTGGATAAAACAGAGAGTACCAGTGAGTTCGAAACGTTGAAAAATGTCAGGAATCGGTCTGAACCGACTGGAAAACTACCAAAATTTGGCTAAACCGACCCAAAAAGAGATCGAAATCGGTTTGGCTGAACCGGTTTGGCGGAGTGTAGAGCTGACGTCAATGAGGCGATGAGCGAGGTGCAGCGGCGCGTGAACTCACGCGCAACATTCAGGCCGGGCCTGAAGGCTCTGTTTGGGCTCTGGTCAGCGGCGTTAGGTTCGTCTATCAGAGATGAAGCCGATGATACATGAAGATGCCAAAAAGGTTACCAGAAAAGGAATGATAGAAGTGAAGAAACCTCACGTTTCTTTAATTTTGCTAGATGAGATACACCATAGTTTACTGAAAAATAATGGCTAATGAAGAAAGATTAGAGCCGTTGCTCTGATACTATGTTAACAATATTGAAAGAAAATGAATAAAAATAAAAGAATGATTTTCTATATATTGATTTTATATTGCGTTGAAGGAGAATGATACAAAAGTCCTTTATATAAGAGGACAATAATCCTAACTAGGGTAAGAAAGGCAGAATAAAGAAAGCCTAAATCAAGGGATTATATTTGCATTATTATAACTAACAATATACATTACTATATTTAACAGTACTATCCATATATTTTTTTTAATTGTAATAGGGAGTCGAGGCCTTCTTTGTAGGTTATTATTGTTATTATATATATATATATATATATTTTATTTTTTTTCAAAAATTGATTTCCTAATATAATTAAATACCACTACTTTGATACATGTTCTGGTAACCGGCCTTTAACTTTAATAATTCTTTTATATATAACATAGCTGTTAGGCAAAATATTAGATCACCTTCGCAAAAAAAACTAACAAACAATAGCAATAAATATACAAACACAAGAAAACCCTTATAATGAAATAGTACAAAATTTAAGGAGTTCGGTAATTTGTCTAGGTTCACAAGTACGATAAAATTTCTCTTTCATCATGTAAAATTTAACAATAAAATAAAGAAGCACAAGAAGTATAAGAAAGAATGGTAAAGAACCTTTAAGGAAAAATCTCACAATGTTATTTCATTTTTTGCTAACCTTAAAAAACCTTAATACAAACTTCTTACAATCTATATTGTTAGGGTAGGTCCAGGATTTAAGGTTTGTTTGAATTAAAAAAAAAACTGAATGGGTCGAATTACAAAAATTTAGACCGAAGAAAAGATTCAAAAACAGATTCAGCTAAGTTACATAAATTTTGGGTGAGTTAAATTTGTAAAAAATATTAACAAAATAAATTTTGGACAGACTACTCAAACTAGAGCCGGACCCATGTACACTTCCCAGTGTATATCTAATTTGTATATCAAAAAACGCTAGGCAAAATTTTCTTATGACTTCGAAACATAGTTCAAAAAATTATACAACCCAAATTCTAAAATATGCCACTCAATATTTCCCCCAGTGAAATGACGAATCCACTCACTACGCTCAGATATTTACATTTTTTCATTTATGAGGCGGCAGCAGCGGAAGCTCGACTCCAATGGTAACTCCATTCTCCATATGGCTGGAATAAATCCAGAAGCTCTAGTGCCCCGCTGCGATGACGACACTCCAAAGGCCTGCCTTCAAATTGCGAGAAGAAATTCTCTTCTTTTAGGTGATGCCTCTCTCTCTCTCTCTCTCTCTC
>QLOD02055793.1:0-26004 GCA_003260245.2 Sideroxylon spinosum | reverse complement strand
TAGTGGACTTAATATTTACTATGCATTCACCAATTCATTATTAAGAAAAAAATTAAAGGTAAAGATTTTAATTAATTGTAATTTACTAGTTTAGTGAATGTTTTATTTTTATGCACTCAGTTTAATGGTCTAGTTTTGAAATATAAAATGGTAACTAAAGAAACAAATTATAGGACGATTGGTGTAATAAAAAGTAAGATAAAATGAAATAATTAGAGAATTCTTAAATCGTATAGTAAAATAAAAATAAATTAATTTTAAATATTTTCAAAATATTTCAATATTTATAGTTGCATCAAACACACCCTGAGAAAGTTAGAATTGCACGTTAATGTTGATTCATTAATTAGTTATCAAACGGTGTGCAGTTAATTAGTGGTCCGTGTGATCAGTACAGTGACATGAGAGACAAATAGACGTCTTCCTTTTGTTAACTTCCCCGTGATAGGATCCCTTTGGTTCTTTGACACATTTTCATCAATTTGCATTTGTTCTCGTTACGAACTGTGACACGATGAATGATGGATCTCCCGCTTAATTAAGTAGTATTTGGTTTTTTTTTTTTTATATTGAAAATTCTAATCAAAGAAACAGAAAGTATTTTATTTTCTTATTTTGAGTTAAAAATATTTAAAATAATTTTTTTATTATTTTTTATTTTATATATAAATCTATTTTCTGTTTTTTAAATCAAATTCAAAAACACAAGTAAACAAATAAGTTTTTAAAATGAGATATTTAAAAAAAATAAAATTCTCTTTTTATATTATTTGTTTGATGATAGACAAATTTATTATATCTTTTCTTAATTCTTAGTATCAATTTATTATTTTTTATTATTTATATATTTTAAAAATATTTAAATTTATATAAATAAAAAATATAATTTAAAAAATAATTTTTTAACCGTCAACGAAATTTAGTGCATGGGAGGGGGAATCAATTTGAGAGAGTGAAAGAAAAAAAAAATAAAGAATAAAAAACTTAAATTTAAATGAGAGCTGTTGGATTTCTTCTAAGAAAATACACTGGCTGAAAATCACACTTGGCTATGGTCGGTACATCCATGCACCCGTCACATCTCGATCTGTTCTAGAGACGCAAAGTGGGAGGAACGTCCCAACGACTACGTAGCCATGATTCATGGATACAATTGAGAGAAGAATTTCGAGAGAGAGAGAGAGTATTTCAAATCAGAAAAGGACGAAACTATTAACCTTACCGTCACATCTCAAAACTATTACTTTCAATGGGAACCACCCATTTTAATCGAACGGTTGATGACTAACACACAGCATTGGCCGGGTTGGGATCGGGGACACCGATAGCGCGAGAGCACTGAAACCACTTAATCCGATGGAGAATATTTTAATAGGCTCGGGACTGGTTTGGATTGAAATTTAATATTCGTACGAATTTAGAACGGATTTGAAATTTAAATATAAGTTATTTGATGCAGAATATTTATTTTTATTTATAAAGTACCCGATACCCATTGAATATCTGTTTAACAAAATATAATACATATTTATATATATTTATTGGGATAATTCTTTTGAATTTATTTAATTTATGAATTATTATGTATTATTTTCATATGTCATGGAGTGTTTCATATAAAGTCTAAAAGTTTTCTAAGAAATGTGATTCCTATTGTATTGTTCCAGGGGTATGTATTTGTGTATTTTATATATTTATTTCTATTATTTATGATATATATCTTTTACCTTTCAAAAAAAAAAAACTTAGAGATCTTTTTGACAAATAAAGTTGTTCAATTTAATAAATTTAAAATTTTTTTCACTTATTAAAAGTTTTATTTTTTTCAAATCAAGTATTTAACAGGCATTTAATAAATAATTTAACCAATTGAATATATAAATAGATTTGAAATGGTTTCGTGGGTATGAGATAGAATAGGTTTGGGATGACAACTAAAAAACTAAAGAGGTTTAGAATGATAATATTAAAAAATAAATAAATTTAATAATAGAATTAATTATTTAAACGAATACCTTGCCAATTTACATCGCTAGCTTGGATATAGGAAGTAATCTGTGTTAAATACCTCCGGCGAAACAAAGACCCAAGGCCAATAGACATGGAGATTATCCAGATGCTTGTTGTAGTTCTTCTTCTGCTCCTGCCTTCCTTATCTGCTAGGAAGCTACAGCAGCAGCCACCGTTGTCGGAGATTATGCCCGACCCCGATCTTTTGTCTCTATTGCTCCCCGCCACCGCCGATTATATTCCTCCCGCTGGATTCCCTAATTCCCCTGCGTCCGGCGCGGGCGTTTCCACCACCCCTACTGCCCAGCCCAGTGGACCCACCACCACAACCCCACCAACCTACACCCGCCCAGTGTTCCCGATGTCACCAGACACCACTTTTCTCCATTGCTCCCCGCCGCCACCGGTTACATTCCTCCCGCCTAAATTCCCATTCCCCCCGCAGCCACCGCCGGCGCCGGAGTTCTCATCTCCTGCTCGGCCCTCTTTCATAGTGCGTTTGTTGTCTGGTCTTGGAAGCGCCGTTTTCATTTCACTCCTCGTGGCAGGATGCAAAATGATTCTGAGACGCTGCAGGGCCGCTCCAAACCATCCGGTGCAGGTTGAGATGCAAGGAGTGCACGTTGAGATGCAGGGAGTGCAGGTTGAGATGGAGATGGAAGACCCAACTCTATGAATGTTTACCAAAATTGAGTTTTTATGTGATGGGTGTTTCTAAGGATGATGATCGAAGAAAGGCTACTGGTTGATCTGAGTAAGCAGTTTGTAAGAAAGATCTAGTTTGTTGTTTGTTTGTTTGTTTTTTTGGTCTGGTTTGTTTCCAATAATTTGTGGCGTTGTAATTAATACTATTAATGATTAATTTGCCCTAATTGTTTGTCAGAGTTTTTTTTAGCTCAGTTCGTTGAATTACATACCATGTTGTTATTGAATGGTAAAAGAGGGAATCATAAAAGGTTGTATTGAGAAATCATGATGTGATTAGTAAAAAGATTTCAAGCTCGTTTAAATCTTAAGCTTGGAAGTAAATAATTACCTTACAATTAGTAGAAATTAATAAATTACTTATTCCCTAGACACATAAATATTTCATTGTACAATCTGGGTAACACCGGATGCTAGTATACTAAATCCATTGTGAAATCTTAATTTTTTTTTTTTCCCTCTTCTACCATTCAATTACTTACTATATTAGTATTTGTATAAAATAATTCCAACAATAATCTACATAATTAAATAATCTAATTATTTATTTCACTTTTTTGCAGCTTTTCTACTTAAAGTTTATAAAATAAGTATATTATGAGCACTAATGTCTATTCGATTAATGGATTATTCATCACTTGAAATTAGAGATGAACATATGGGTCAGATGAATTTATTACTATTTTATTAGTCATCAAATCATAACGGGTAAAAAAAAAAAAAAAACTGCTCATTTAAATTTATTTATTTTTTAAGTATATTTTTAGATAAAATAATTAAAAAAAAAAAAAAAACCGTGTAAGCGGATAACCTCAAAGGATCCGTTTGGAAGTAAAGACGCTTATTTAAAGTTTTGAACCAACATTATCGTTATATTTCTATGAAATGTGTATATGGAAAGATGGAATTGCAGATCCTGACAATGACCGCAGCAAAACAAAACAGGTGGCTGGTTGTTATTTAAGGAAGTTGTAGAATTCTTCTTCAACTATATCTATATAGTGGGAACGACAAATTAAACAATTGAAGTGTATGCATTAATTCTAAACTCTGTGAGCATATTTGATTGGGCAAAAAAAAAACACCTCGTTTTTACTCCTACCTGCAAATCTTCATTTTCTTCCTCTCGTCTTGTTACACTTCCCTCTTCCCTCTCTATACCTAGGTCATTTTATTATAGAAAACAAAAAAAAAAAAAAAAAGGGTGGATGGTGAAATCACTTGGGTGAGAGTCAGTAATTTTTTTTTTTTATTTACAGTAGTTATTTATTAATTAATTTCTGATTTTGGATGCGGGTTTTGTAATGTTGAAATATATTCATGAAACGCTGAGTATCCCATCCCCAACCCTGCCTGAGCCACCTTTTTCTTTATCGGGTGGTTGACCGTCTGATTTTTTGCCGGCTAGGGTTTTTGTTTTTTTTTGAAAGGTCTTAAGGGTTATATCCGCGTTCTATCCTCTGATTACAAACTTAATCCAACGGTCGAGATGGATTATCACTTAATCCAACGCCTAGAGAAGGATTATCACTTATCCACGGCACTTTCTTTTTTTGACCGGGCACTCTTATCTCCATCATTTATTTGGCGGGGAAGAACAGAAGTACAACCTGTACTAATATAAATACTGCAGCTAATTATACTAATATATACAATACAATACTAGTAATTGTAAAGCGCTGCCAAATCCCCGAAGCAGCCGGCCCAGGACAGGGACCGAGATAAAGGCATCATCGGAGCAGCTTCATTTAGACTTCTTGTCACAAACAACAGCGGACAAGTTACTTTACCGATCCGTTGTTTATCAGCGTTTTTAGTTTGGTTGAAGAATCACATACCACGTTATTGAAGAACATCCATTACAAATAAATATACATATACATATCCATTTCAATTAATTAAAAGAAATAAAAATTCTAAAATCTATTATGCCAGTCAACTTTGATCTGTTTTCCAAAATAATATTTTGTAACAACTGTTGTTGACAATTAGGCGCAACTCCCTACTTAAAAATTAAAAACTAAGATAAGCCACCCTACTAGATTTTTTTTTTTTCATTTTTTCTTTTTATGAATATGAATATATAACATGCTTAAAACTAAATTGTTAAGTAAAAATAAAAATTAAATTTTAGTTTAAAAAAAAACAGAAAAAAATATTGACTAATGAAATGCCAAACTAATAGCTATTTATAGTTTCCCTCTCACTGGCAAGGCCATGATTATTGTGTTTTTATTTTTATTTTTTTAAATGATCTTACGATTATTGTCATCATAGAGCACTTTTTTTTTTTTAAGTAGTCAATGTTTGAAACTGGCTTTTAGTTGGGAGGGAAGCCTAAATTATAAGAATTAAATCACTAGCATGCAAGGCCAATTAATTTCATTATCGATTATTTTTTATTTTTATTATTATTATTATTATTTTTTTGATCAATTGTTCTTCAGTTGGAATGGAAGGGATGGGAAAGTTAAATTCTAGAGGGGGGAAAAAAAACATTTCTTGTGTTTGAAAAACATAAAAATTAAAAAGAAAATAAAATATTGATGGAGATTACTTGCATTATATAAGCAATGTACGTAGCACCATGCGTTAGTATACTAAAACCTGAGTGATATCTTAATTTTTCATGAATTGTTTTTTCCTTTCTATCAATCAATCACTCACTATTATAGGGGCCAATTGAAAATCTAATTTTAGCTTTACCGAACCCCTTGAATTAATTCATAGTGATGTTTGTGATTTGAAATTCGTACAAACAAGAGGTGGTAATAAGTATTTTATCACTTTTGTTGATGATAGTACAAAATATTGCTGTGTATTTACTTAAAAGCAAAGACGAATTTTTAAAAAAATTTGTTCTCTATAAGAATAAAGTTAAAAACTAACTTAATAATAAGATTAAAAGATTGAGAAGTGATAGAGGTGGCGAGTATGAAAAACCGACTGGTGAATTTTATGCAAAACATGGAATTATACATGAAGTCACAGAGCCTTATTCACCTCAATCAAATGGTGTTGCTGAATGTAAATATCGCACATTGAAAGAAATAATGAACACGTTATTATTAAGTTTAGATTTACCTCAAAATATGTGGGATGAAGCTATTTTTTCAAGCAATTATCTTTTAAATAAGGTATCCCAAAAGAAAAAGAAAAAAACCCCTTATGTGTTATGGAAAGCTAAAAGACCGTCCTACAAATACTTGCGAATGTGGAGGTGTCTTGCAAAAGTACCTATTCTAAGACCAAAGAAAATAAAGATAGGTCCTAAAACGGCAGACTATATCTTCATTGGTTATGCATATAATAGTAATGCTTATTGGTTTCTTATATATGAATCTAAAATACCAGATATACACAAGAACATGATAATAGAATTTAGGAATACATTGTTCTTTGAAGATGTTTTTCCCTGCAAATCTAACGTAAGATCAAGTTTGTCTAAATGAACAAATGAAACAATGAATGTAGAAAGCCATGATTCAGATCAAGAACTAGAACCGATACATTGCAAAAGGGTAAGAGTGGAAAAATCATTTGGAAATGATTTTCTAACTTATTTGTTAGAAAAGGAACCGTTAAGTTATGCAGAGGTTGTAAATTCTTTTGAGAGATATCTATAAAAAGAAGCAATAAAAAGTAAAACAGATTCTATTTTACAGAATCATACTTGGGAGTTAGTGAATCTTCCTTCTAGTTGTAAACCTTTAAGGTCCAAATAGATCTTTAAAAGAAAAATGAAAGCAGATGGCTCCATTGATAAGTATAAAGCTAAACTTGTAATTAAATGATACAGGCAACAAGAAGACTTAGATTATTTTGATACTTATTCTCTCGTGACAAGAATAAATTCCATTAGGATGATACTTGCGATCGTTGCTTTGCGAAACTTAGAGTACATTGAATAAATGTAAAAACAGTTTTCCTAAATGGTGATTTGGATGAAGAAATTTATATGGAACTACCTGAGGGTTTTATGATTCCAAGATAAGAAAAGAAAGTCTATAAATTAGTAAAATTATTGTATAGCTTAAAACAAGCGCCAAGCAATGACACGAAAAGTTTGATAATGTAAAAATTATCAATGGATTTAAGATCAATGAGTGTGATAAATACGTTTATATTAAAGAGACTGAAAATGGCTATGTCATTTTGTGTCTTTACATGGATGACAGACTCATTGTTGGTAGTGATTCCAAAACAATCAAATCTACCAAGAATATGTTGAATTCAAAATTTGAACTTACTGATGTGATTTTAGGAATTAAAATCACAATAATATTAGATGGTCTTATTTTGAATCAGTCACACTATGTGATAAGATTCTTGAGAAATTCAACAAGAATGATTCTAGAATTGCAAAAACACCATTAGATAATAGTCTTCATTTATCCCAAAAAGAAAAGAAAAAAAAGAGGAAACGGTATTTCTTAAGTAAAGTACTTCAGAGTTATCGGAAGTCTAATATACTTAATGAGTTGTACTAAACCGGATATTACTTATACGGTTAGTAGGTTAAGTAGATATATGAGCAATCCGAATGCTGACCATGGAAAGTAATAGTGAGTGTACTTAGGTACTTACAATATACTCAGAATTATGGTCTGCATTACACCAGATATCCAGCTATTTTGGAAGGATGCAGTGATGCAAACTGGCTATTTGTTATAAAAGATTTAAAATCTACTAATAGATATGTGTTCACACTTGCAAGTGCAGCTGTATCGCAAAAATCCTACAAATAAACTGTTATAGCCAGATCCATAGTAGAGTCTAAATTTATAGTTTTGGGTAAATATAGTGAAGAGGCTGAATGGTGACGCCATTTCTTAGGGGTATTCCAAAATAAGAAAAACATGTGCCACCAATTTGTATACATTGTAATATTCAATCAGCAATTGAAAGGGCACAGAGTAATATGTATAATGGTAGATCTAGACATATACGTTATAGACATAATACCATTAGATAGCTACTCTCAACTAGAATTATCTCTATTGACTACGTAATGTCAAAGGATAATATTGTGGATCCATTAACCAAAAGGTTAAATAGAAAGTTAGTTGAAAAGTTGTCAAAGAGAATGGGACTGAAGCCCACGAAAGAATAAGTTGTTATAAAGGAAACCTAACCTAATTGACTGGAAATCCTAAGATTTAGGTTCAAAGGAATAACCCAATTATAAAAACTTAATGAGATCACTGTAAGGGTTATTCCTCAAACCATTTCTATAATGAAATAGCGATATTGGAAGAAAAAGGATATCAATGTTATGCTTTAATGATTCTTTAGTGGAGTAAGCAAATTACTTAAGATTAAGTAATCACCTATGTGAGAGAGAAATAGGGCTGCTTCAAAGGAAATTTTTTTAGGGCTCAGTTGTTCAGAAACTCTCGTAGAACCAAGTTGATATTCATGGCATAAATGAACATAATCGTGAGAATTAAACAAACATTTAGATGATTCCTGTGTGCAATATATGATTCATTTACATAAGAAAGCAGGACAGTTTAAGGGCATTATGTCTACTGGACAGCTTGTAAAGTAAATATATTGTCATAAGGGAAGGTTCAAAGAGTAACACCTACCTATCCTATGCAAGTTTCAACTATTAATACTATCATAAGGTCAAAATTAAAACAATTTTCATTCATATGGGAGACCGTTGGAAAATATGGCATTAAATGATAAATGAGTGAATGGGAAATTGTATTTCAAAAGATCACTCTTGAAATGACAATAAAATAACAAGGTTAAGTGGAAAATGAGAAATCACTTGTCCCACATTAAAAATGAGACAAGGATTTGATAGCTTTATATATAATTACACTTTTTAGGAGTGGTAACAAACTACTAAAAGCACTATGCCTCACTTGTCTACACAAGGGGTGCAAATCAAATGCCCTAACAAAGGCCCAGCAAACTTTTGTCATGTGCAAGCACCAGACTTATGGACACAAATGCCAGACCGGAGAGTAAATCTCACAAAGAGCCCAATTTTAGCCTTTTGCTTTTAATTTTTTCAAGCAATTACAGATATAATTAGTAGGATTAAACCTATGAATTAATTCAACTGTTACAGATTTTGAAATTTGAATTTAAATTGAATTTTAAATATTATAACAGCAATATTATTACCGATTTAAATGACTGCAGAGTTTAATTTCTGTTTTGAATTCTATAGCGGCTGCATTAGCTAACAGGTTTGAATACAAATTAAAATTGTGATTCATAATTGCAGTATTATTATAGAATTTGAATTCTATATTCGCAGCTTTAATATGCCATGTAATTCCAAAATTGCACCCACACAAATTGCCTATAAATAGAGACGCCTATTCTGTTTTCAAATACACCGTAAACTTCTCTCCTCTTGTTTTGCTTTCTACATTTGTATATTTTTAATAGTGTTCTGCCTTGGTTCATTGTTTGCCGAGAGCAGTGAAATCTCGTACTTACTTTATTTCTATCAACCGTCATATCTTAAGAGACAGATATTCAAACAAACCTCGAACACTTACAGAGGGGGCAAATTTGTTTTAAATAAACTAAGTCATCGGTATTTTTGTTGGTATAATTTGTCGTTCGATTTTTTTTTTTATTTCATTTACTATTGTTATAAAAAAATTATTATAACTGTTTATTCTAATTTTTTTTTCTTTTTTACAATCGTTTCACTAAAGCCAATTTTAATTTTTAATTTTAATTTTAATTCATTTTCTGGTAACACCAAACACGTGGGTTTGACACCGGTTTCAATTTGTTGGTATTTAGAAATGATGTTTCAGGAAAGAGTTTAATTAAACTTTAATTGAGATAATATTTATGTATTTAAACATGGTGTTGGTTGATGAAAAATAGAGAAGAGAGCATTAATTTTTAATTACTATAAATTAATTTTTGAGAAGAGTAAAGTGAGTGCTGGAAAGCACGGTGGAGTAAGTCAAATTTATTCGTTAGATTCTATTATCCTACTCCCTTTAAAGTAATACTTTGTTCTGTTTATAAATTTGTGTAAAAAAAAAAAAAATGACAGTTATCTACACAATTTTTTCATTACTTATGCACTTCCATTTTTTTGCCGTCAACGTCTTGCTAGGTTACAAGAAAAAAATAATAATAAGAAACGGTCAAAGAACTTGGAATTATTCATTCATATGAGATTGCAAAGATAGTAGTCGTGGTGGAAATTGGAATAAGAAAGTTTGTTGGAACTTTTGACCTTTGGAAAAGTACATATGAGCTCTAAAATGATTTTTGAAAATATTTTTACTTATATTAAATATAAAATATTTCACAAAATATAAGTAAATATATTTTTTTGAAAATATTTTATATTAAAATAAATAAAGTGCTAAATGTTTTTGTTTTACTAGGTAAGTACTAAGTATTTTCATAACTACGTAATTTCTCCCCGTCAATTAAATCCTGGTGCATGATAATTAAGGGATAATCCGTATCCAGGCGTTGGACCAAGTGATAGGACCGACCAAGTGATAAGGCGTTGGACCAAGTGATAAGGCGTTGGAGTACAAGTGATAATCCCTCCCGACTTTTGGATTTTTACGATTGCGAAATTGCAACCACCTCGGAATTTCCGCTACCCAATCTACCAGATTATGAATAGAATATCTATTGCTCATTTTGTCACATCGGATGCACATCACATCATCCACTTGTATCTCTCGAGGATCCCACTAGACATTGGCTTCCACTTGCGTTACTTTGGGATCAAGAATAACATAAACTTTGGATGAAAAAAAATTGTTAAAAAAAGTAAAATGAATGTATAAAGATTTGATATTAAAATAATAGGTGATAAAATTTGATTAGAAAAAAATATAAAGTTTTTGTAATTTTTGATATTTTATAGCAGGATTTATATTGAGTCCAATACATAAACGTTAACCATCTAACACTTATGGCAAAGGGCTGCTCATATCTGACTAATGAATTGCCAAACCAATAAACTAATAGCTAGTTTCACACCCTTACCGACAAGCCCATGATTATTGTTTCTTTCTTTCTTTAATTTTTTTTTCTGATCGTTATTTATATTAGAAAAATGGTATTAAAAATGACGGACGAGAGATAGATCGAATGGATGTGATACGAACTGATATTTTTTTTTTGGTATCATAAAGGGTTGAATATTTGAAATAAATGTAGATTAATTGCATTATACAAGCTACGTAAAATCTGAGTGAAAACTTAATTTTTCGTGAATTGCTTTGCCTTTTTTTAATCATTCAATTACAGTGACGGAGATAGAATAGATAGTAGACACTACTAAAATAATTGATAAAGATAACACTAGAAATTTAATCAAGATCAGAAAAGTATAATAAATATTTGTAAAAATAAAATTAAAAAGTCACTTTTAATACTTTCTGTTTCAGTTTTATAAAAAAAATAATTGTATTTCATATATTTTGTGCTCTTTTTTAAAAGAAAAAGTGAGATTAAAATTTATGGAAACCATCTTTAGACAAAAAAAATCTAGATAAAAGAGTAAGGGAAATCATATCTGCGAGATAAAAGAATGAGAAATAATATTGTTATTTCTTTTTCTATATCTCTCTTAAGCAACTTCATTTATCACTTTATAAGATTTAAATTAAATTTTATAAATTTTATGATAACATTTATTTATTAATTTTAATTAATATAATATTCTATAAAAATTACAATCGTAAGTTAATAAACAGAAAAGTTATTAAATTAATGTTAAAATTAAATTTAGTGAATCAAATTTAAATAACGCTAAAGGTATAATCATTTTTTTCCAATGAATTTATGGGAGTAGCATTCTAGTTTGTATAACTTGTAAATAGGTAAATATTAAATATTTAATATTTAATAAATGTTTATTATTTTATATTAAAAATGAAATTATTTTATATTTCGTTGGAAGTGATAAAATATTTAGAAATAAAAATAATAACAATTTTCAAAATTTCCTTTTTTTTGTCTTTTTAGAACTAATTTTCAAATATAATCACTGAAAATATTTTTATATTACAAATCAATTCTTAAAATAGTTTTTAAAATTTTTGTTTTAAACAATAATTTTCTAAAACTAAAACAAAACACAGCCTAATTACTTTTAAAAAATAAAATACAGAATAAAGAAAAATATATTATAATAGGGAGTCAAGATAAAATATGTGTCATACACAAAGATTAAATAAAAATAAGAAAAAGATTTTAGATCATTTTTTAATTAAATAGGATAGATATTCATAAATTATTTATTAAATATTCATATAGTTCTTTATATTGGTTACTATTTCAATTATTGCAAAAAAAATTAAATAATCAAATAAAAGTAAATTTTTTTTTTCATTTTTTTCCTACTAGTTGATTGGGAAAAGTGTTATTTGTAAAAACTAATTCATCAGCAAAGGACAATAAATTATTGTAAAAAAATTAAAATAATTAAATAAAAATAATATAATTTTATTACTTTTATCGACCAATTGGTCATAATAGTGATAAAATTTTGTTTATGCATATTAATAGGTAAAATATATATACAAATGACATATTGGACTCGCGGTCAACCACAATAACTTTTAAAAGAATGGCATCCGTTTGAAAGAATGGCATGATCTAATCATTGTTTAGTGCACATCTAATATTAATTATATTAAAAGTGACATTATTTTATATTTCATTAGAAATTATAGAAATTTTAAAACTAAAAATTATTAATTAATTTTAAGTAATTTCATTTCTTTGTCCATTTAGAACTTATTTTGAGCATAATCACCAAAAACATTTTTTGTCTTAAAAACAATTCTTAAAATTGTTTTCGAAAATTTGGTTTTTAATAATAATTTCCTAAAACTAAAACTAGATGGATCAAATTATTTTTAAAACTATTAATACAGACACAATGAAGAAAAATATATTACAAATAATGAGTCATGATATAATTAAATTGAAGACATGTATTAAATATATGCTATACATAATTATTAAAGTAAAGTAAAAAACGATATAAAATTATTTTTACTTAAATACAATAGTTATTCATAAATTATTTACGAAATATTAGTATGGATCTATATATTGGTTGTGATATTAAATTGTTGAAAAATATTTAAAGTAATTTAATTAAAAAATAAAATTTTATCACTTTTAGCGACCAATTGGTCACCAAAAGTGATCAAAATTTATTATAAAAAATAAATAAACAATTAAAAATAATTAAATTTTTTTTCTTTCCCTATCTTTCTCTTAAACAAATTTGTTTATCGCTTTATACGATTTAAATTAGATTTCATAAATTCTATTTTAACATTTATTTATTAATTTTAATTAATATAATATTTTAAATAAATTATGAAAAATTACAATCATAGTTTTCTTAAAAAAATGTTATCATATCAATGCTAAAAATAAATTTATCAAATCAAATTTAAATAACTTAAATGTGTGATCAATTTTTTACGGTTTGTATGACTTATAACAAGGTGAATATTATACATTTTAATATCTAATCATTGTTTATTGTATATCTAATATTAATTATATTAAAAATGAAATTATTTTATATTTCATTAGAAATTATAGAAATTTTAAAACTAAAAAAATTAATTAATTTTAAGTAATTTCATTTTTTTGTCCATTTAGAACTTTTTTTGAACATAATCATCGAAAACATTTTTTGTCTTAAAAAAAATTCTTAAAATTGTTTTCGAAATTTTGGTTTTTAATAATAATTTCTTAAAACTAAAACTAAATGGATCAAATTATTTTCAAAACTATTAATACAGACAGAATGAAGAAAAATATAATACAAATAATGAGTCAAAATATAATTAAATTGAAGACATGTATTAAATATATGCTATACACCATTATTAAAGTAAAATAAAAAATGATATAAAATTATTTTAGTTAAATACAATATTTATACATAAATTATTTACTAAATATTGGCATGGATCTACATATTGGCTGTGATATTAAATTATTGAAAAAAATTTAAAAGAATTTAATTAAAAAAATAAACAAATAAAAAATCAAATTTTATTTTTTTTCTCTATCTTTCTCTTAAATAAATTTGTTTATCGCTTTATACGATTTAAATTAGATTTCATAAATTCTATTTTAACATTTATTTATTAATTTTAATTAATTTAATATTCAAAATAAATTACTAAAAATTACAATCATAGTTTAATTAAAAAAATGTTATCATATCAATGCTAAAAATAAATTTACCAAATTAAATTTAAATAACTTAAATGTGTGATCAGTTTTGTTTTTCAAGTAAATATGTTTGAATAGCTTTTATGGTTTGTATGACTTATAACAAGGTGAATATTATATATTTTAATATCTAATCATTGTTTATTGTATATCTAATATTAATTATATTAAAAGTGACATTATTTTATATTTCACTAGAAATTACAGAAATTTTAAAACTAAAAATTATTAATTAATTTTAAGTAATTTCATTTCTTTGTCCATTTAGAACTTATTTTGATCATAATCACCGAAAACATTTTTTGTCTTGAAAACAATTCTTAAAATTTTTTTCGAAAATTTGGTTTTTAATAATAATTTCCTAAAACTAAAACTAAATGGATCAAATTATTTTTAAAATTATTAATACAGATAGAATGAAGAAAAATATATTACAAATAATGAGTCATGATATAATTAAATTGAAGACATGTGTTAAATATATGCTATACACAATTGTTAAAGAAAAATAAAAAATGATATAAAATTATTTTCAGTTAAATACAATAGTTATTCATAAATTATTTACTAAATATCAGCATGGATCTACATATTGGTTGTGATATTAAATTATTGAAAAATAATTTAAAATAATTTAATTAAAAAATAAATAAACAAATAAAAAAATTAAATTTTGTTTCTTTCTCTATCTTTCTCTTAAACAAATTTGTTTATCACTTTATACGATTCAAATTAGATTTCATAAATTCTATTTTAACATTTATTTATTATTTTTAATTAATTTAATATTTAAAATAAATTATCAAAAATTACAATCATAGTTCAATTAAAAAAATGTTATCATATCAATGCTAAATATAAATTTACTAAATCAAATTTAAATAATTTAAATGTATGATCAATTTGTTTTTCAAGTAAATATGTTGGATTAGCCTTTATGGATTGTATGACTTATAACAAGGTAAATATTATATATTTTAATATCTAGTTATTGTTTATTGCATGTCTAATATTAATTATATTAAAGGTGAAATTATTTTATATTTCATTAGAAATTATAGAAATTTTAAAACCAAAAATTATTAATTAATTTTAAGTAATTTCATTTCTTTGTCCATTTAGAACTTATTTTGAACATAATCACCGAAAACATTTTCTGTCTTAAAAAAAAATTCTTAAAATTGTTTTTGAAAATTAGGTTTTTAATAATAATTTCCTAAAACTAAAACTAAATGGTTCAAATTATCTTTAAACCTATTAATATAGACAGAATAAAGAAAAATATATTATAAATAATGAGTCAAAATATAATTAAATTGAAGACATGTATTAAATATATGCTATACACAATTATTAAAGTAAAATAAAAAATTATATGAATTTATTTTTAGTTAAATACAATAGTTATTCATAAATTATTTACTAAATATTAGCATAGATTTATATATTGGTTGTGATATTAAATTATTGAAAAATAATTTAAAATAATTTAATTAAAAAAATAAATAAACAAATAAAAATAATTAATTTTTTTTCTTTCTCTATCTTTATCTTAAACAAATTTGTTTATCGCTTTATACGATTTAAATTAGATTTCATAAATTTTATTTTAACATTTATTTATTTATTTTTAATTAATTTTATATTTAAAATAAATTATCAAAAATTACAATCATAGTTCAATTAAAAAAATGTTATCATATCAATGCTAAAAATAAATTTACCAAATCAAATTTAAATAACTTAAATGTATGATCAATTTTTTTTTCAAGTAAATATGTTGGAATAAGTTTTATGGTTTGTATGACTTATAACAAGGTGAATATTATACATTTTAATATCTAATCACTGTTTATTGTATATCTAACATTAATTATAGTAAAAGTGATATTGTTTTATATTTCATTAGAAATTATAGAAATTTAAAACTAAAAATTATTAATTAATTTTAAGTAATTTCATTTCTTTGTCCATTTAGAACTTATTTTGAACATAATCACCAAAAACAATTTTTTGTCTTAAAAAAATTTCTTAAAATTGTTTTCAAAAATTTGGTTTTTAATAATAATTTCCTAAAACTAAAACTAAATGGATCAAATTATTTTAAAACTATTAATACAGACAGAATGAAGAAAAATATACTATAAATAATGAGTGATAATATAATTAAATTGAAGACATATATTAAATATATGATATACAGAATTATTAAATTAAAATAAAAACGATATAAAATTATTTTTAGTTAAATACAATAGTTATTCATAAATTATTTACTAAATATTAGCATGGATCTATATATTGGTTGTGATATTAAATTATTGAAAAAAATTTAAAATAATTTAATTAAAAAATAATTAAAGAAAAAAATAATTAAATTTTTTTTCTTTCTCCGTCTTTCTATTAAACAAATTTGTTTATCGCTTTATACAACATAAATTAGATTTCATAAATTCTATTTCAATATTTATTTATTAATTTTAATTAATTTAATATTTTAAATAAATTATCAAAAATTACAATTATAGTTCAATTAAAAAAACGTTATCATATCAATGCTAAAAATAAATTTATCAAATCAAATTTAAATAACTTAAATATATGATCAATTTTTTTTTCAAGCAAACATGTTGGAATAGCCTTTACGGTTTGTATGACTTATAACAAGGTGAATATTATACATTTTAATATCTAACCATTGTCTATTGTATATCTAATATTAATTATTAAAAGTGACATTATTTTATATTTCATTAGAAATTATAGAAATTTTAAAACCAAAAATTATTAATTAATTTTAAGAAATTTCATTTCTTTGTCCTTTTAGAACTTATTTTGAACATAATCACCGAAAACATTTTTTGTCTTAAAACAAATTCTTAAAATTGTTTTCAAAAATTTGGTTTTTAATAATAATTTCCTAAAACTAAAACTAAATGGATCAAATTATTTTAAAAACTATTAATACGGACATAATGAAGAAAAATATATTATAAACAATTAGTCAAAATATAATTAAATTGAAGACATGTATTAAATATATGCTATACACAATTATAAAATTAATTTAGTTAAATACAATAACTATTCATAAATTATTTACTGAATATTAGTATGGCTTTTATATATTGGTTGTGATATTAAATTATTAAAAAAGAAAAGTTAAAATAATTTAATTAAAAAATAAATTTTTATCACTTATAGCGACCAATTAGTCGGAAAAGTGATCAAAATTTATTATAAAAAAATAAATAAAAAATAAATAAAATCAAATTTTGTTTCTCTCTCTATCTTTCTTTTAAAAAAATTTGTTTTTCGCTTTATACGATTTAAATTAAATTTCATAAATCCTATTTTAACATTTATTTTATAATTTTAATTAATTTAATATTTTAAATAAATTATAAAAAATTAAAATCATAGTTTAATTAAAAAAACGCTATCATATCAATGCTAAAAATAAATTTACTAAATCAAATTTAAATAACTTAAATGTATGATTAATTTTTTTTTTTTTTAAGTAAACATGTTGGAGTAGCCTTTACATTTTGTATGACTTATAACAAGATGAATATTATATATTTTAATATGTAATCATTGTTTAGTGTATATCTAATATTAATTATATTAAAAGTGACATTATTTTATATTTCACTAGAAATTATAGAAATTTTAAAACTAAAAATTATTAATTAATTTTAAATAATTTCATTTCTTTGTCCTTTAGAACTTGTTTTGAATATTATCACCGAAAACATTTTATGTATTAAAGAAATTTCTTAAAATTGTTTTCAAAAATTTTTTAAATAATAATTTCCTAAAACTAAAACTAAAACTAAATGGATCAAATTATTTTTAAAACTATTAATACAGACAGAATAAAAAAAATATTATAAATAATGAGTCATAATATAATTAAATTGAAGACATGTATTAAATATATGCTATACAAAATTATTAAAGTAAAATAAAAATGATATAAAATTATTTTTAGTTAAATGTAATAGTTATTCGTAAATTATTTACTAGATATTAGTATGGCTCTATATATTGGTTGTGATATTGAATTATTAAAAAAAAGAGTTAAAAGGATTTAATGAAAAAATAAAATTTTATCACTTTTAGCAATCAATTGGGCCGTCAAAAGTGATCAAAATTTGTTTATGTATATAAAGATGTAAAATACATGTACAAATTATAAGTTAGCTTAATGGCTAACCATCCAAACTTTCAAAGGAATAGCATGGGTTCGAGTCTCACCAACAACAAAAAATCACAAAAATATAAGGTCGACACATGGCCTAATTATAGGCTGAGATGTGGCACAATCATAGATCGACACGTGACACAATATAAGTTGCCATGTGTTATGATGACATGTCCCCAAATGATGCCACGTGGCACCATATATGAATTTCTATTTTTTAAATTTAATTCAAATTTCTAATTTTTTAAATTAACCCTTTAATGACCAATTGGTCGCTAAAAACAAAACCTTCGACAACCAAATTTTGGTCGCTAAAGGGTAAACTTTTCCCGACTAAATATATATTGGTCGCCAAAAGTCTACTCTTTAACGATCAAAGTTTGGTCGGTGAAGATCATACTTTTATCGACCAAATATATTTTTGGCCGCCAATATCTTTTGCGACTAGCGTTTACCAACTAACTGGTGACCAAATTATATTTAATCGGTAAAAGCTTTAGCGACCAAAAAGTACCCTTTAGCGACCAAAATTTTGGTCGCTAAAAGTATTTGTTGCTGTAGTCTGAGTTTGTGTCACATCCTAAATTTTCATTATTTTTAAATGCATTATTAATTTAAATTTTATTTTATGTTTTGGAGATTTTAATTTTGTTAATTTGGTATTATTTTAAAATTTAGTTAATGTTAATTATAAATTAATTAGTGAGTTGATTAAATAATTAAATAAATTAGTTAGTGGGTTAATAAGAATGTTTAATTAAGTAATTAGATTAAGTTATTTAAAAGTAGTGCAAATCACCTTAAGGTGACGTGGCACTCGGTTGTTTTTGGAATGGAAATTTCCACCTTAATGTGGCAGCAGCTTAGTGTGTTATGTGTGCATAGAAAGTACTACGTGGATGATTTAGGGGGAAAAAAATAGTAAAGGTTGAGACGGTGAACCTTCAACCGCCATAAAGCATATTTATATACCTATATGATATATGCACCTGTAAGAAAAAGAAACAGTAAGAAGAAGTAAAGAAATCGTGAAGAAGACAGTAAAGAAACGAGGAACAAGAAACTTAGGGATTTTGGCCAGATTGTTAAGATAAGTTATTTTATTTTGTAAATTTAAAATTAACTCTATGAAAGATTAAATAAATTAAATATGCTAAGGGTATAACGGTTTTGTTTTATTTATTAAATTTATATTATTAATTAATTTGGTATATATTTTAACCATTCAATGTCTGATTTGTATAATTTATTTGGGTTAAAATTAGGAAACGGGGATAATCAACAGCAACCACCTCAGTAATTTGACTTTTTCAGAATATCCGTCATCCAGGTGGGTGTATTAGACTTAAAAGTAAAAGATAGTGAATATAAATTATTAAATTTTGTTTATTTATTTATTTTTGTTGGTCATTCTTTGTGTTAATAATAAATGTTGATTATTTATCAATTAATTGTATTAGTGGTGAATTATGATTATTTGTGGAATGATAAATTTGAGAATAATATTTTCATTTTAGGAAAAGTATATATTATTGCATATCAGCATATAATGTGTTTATTACACTTGCATTATGGTCAGATGGGACCAGGCCAGATGAGGCCAAAAAATAAAAATATGAGGCCAGATGGGCCTAGAAAAAAAATATATATATATGATAGAGCCAGATGGGGCTACTAGGATATACTAAATTAAAACCACCGTCCATAGTTGAGATCTCAACTTATAGGCCAGATGAGGCCAATCGTGTGTTGCATTATCATTTAATTTAATTATCATATAAATGTGTCATGAGACGGCCAGTTGGGCCTTAATGAAGATGATGTTGGTTATTAAATGAAAAGTGGTGATAAATTGAAGGTTGATATATTTTTATTATTGTCAATTATTGTCATTCCAACTAATTAGTACTTAGTTGTGAGTCATTTGATTATGTAACCCCTGTGCCTTATTTTTTATGGATATTTATTATCTTTTATCCTAAGTTTAGTACCTCCACTGAGTGTGTGACACTCACTAAGGCCCAACTAGCCGTCTCATGACACATTTATATGATAATTAAGTTTAGGAGTGGCTGTAAGTACCTGGGGAAGAGCATGAGTCATCTTTTTCTTTGTTTTAATCCAATGCTAGTAATTGGAGTCTCTGTAAATAAACTTAAAGTTTCAACAGTGTTAGTCTGACACTTTATTTAATATGTTTTAAAAAAATTCAAAGTTTGTATATATTTAGGAACTTGTGGGATTTCTTTTTATATATATATACACTATTATAATATAAATTTGGTAGGTGGTCCGTCTAGGAGTCAAATAATCATCCATAGTCCCAACAGGTGCAGGTGGTGGTGCGTTTGATTGTTTTGATTATTGGGAGCATTATTGTTCGGTGGATCCTCCATTGGTTCAACTACTTGATGTTGGTAAGGAAGAGGAAGGTCTACAAAAACTTCAATTCCTGGACACTCAAATATATCAACTTCTGTTGAATTTACTCGGACTAATCTATTGTGTCTGTCCCTTCTGAAATGGGACATACACAATCACAACACCAATTATCAAAGCAATGAACTAAAAAAATAAAGAAAACTGACTAGAAATGAAAAGAAATACTCACACAATTTGTTTACCTCAAATTGCCGTTCCCCGGTAACGACGCTAGAAATGCTTTCACCTAAATTGTTGGTTTGTCCAAAGCGGAGGACGAATTATCGATGGAGTAGCACTTCGCTCTTTGGAAGAGGTCGAACCACATAGAACGGAATTGAAGCTTTGAACTTGTGAGTATTCTTGGCTTGAAGTAGCCAACTTTTTAGAGTTCAAATTGCTAATACTACTGTACAGCTAAGAAAAACTGTTAAATAAAGGGGATGGTTCAACCATAGGTTTATTCCACCTGGGTTCATATGGATCATTCCTTCAATTGTTTTACTTAGATGAGAATTGAAGTAATTTAACTTCACCCAGAAGATTTAACTTGAGAAACGAGTTATGAATTTGATATGAATAAGCCTCTATAATCTCCCTTGATAATTTAGTTTATGTTTGGATAGACATCGACTTAAGTATTAAATGTATTATAATCAATGAAAACACCTAATCAAAAGCTTAACATATCAAAATCAATTCCTAAAGATGGAAAGTATTAAGTTTAATCAATAAATCAATGAAGTTCAATAATTAGGAGGAATAATCCATATAAACCCTAGGGTGAAACTCCCCTAGGGTTAAACCATCAAGAAATTACTCTTCCATTGATGGAGAAGCCATCAATGGAGATCTAATAACAAGAGAATAACAAAAACCCATAAGAAATTGCAATCTTATTGATAATTAACAACGTACGATGAAAATCCAATGTTGAATGAATAAAAGAACATAAAAATCTTCAATAAACCTTCTATGGATCTACTAGAGTATGAAAGTAAGCAAGAGAGAGGAAAGAGGCTAGGAAAAATAAGGCGTGCCCTAATTCTTGGACTAAAGAAAGTATTTTTAGGTCTTCCCAAAAGAATTACAAGTTTGCCATCCGAAATAAATATTTTCTGCAGAATCCGTCTCGCCCAACAGGTTGGGGAAAAAGGCCAACTGGTTGGGCACATGCTGAGAGATGTTCCTGACTACACGAGACCGCCCAACCGGTTGGGATGAAAGACCAACAGGTTAGGCACATATTGAGAGCTCCAAATTTGCTCTAGAACTTCCTCAACCTGTTAGGGAAAATTCTCAACCCGTTGGGTAAACACTTAATCATCAATAATATTTGTCTTTGCTTTTCCTTGATTCCAAGATCTTCATCACTTTCAAACACTCTTTTGAGTTCGACGACAACATCAATCATCGTCTCTACTCTTTCTTTGGTCTCCAACTCAATCATCTCCACAAAAAGCTTAGTTTCACTTGGTTTCCTGTAAAGATCCAAAAAACGACTACCCGTGCATATATCATGTGAATATCAAGAAAATAAGCACAAAATGAAGTCGAATCAAGGGATTTAAACCTCCAAATGCATAACATTTGGGTGCTTATCAGTAGGTTACGTTTTTAATTAATTTTTTTTATTTGTATAATTATGTAAATGGTGATTATTAATATATTTTTGATCAAAGGTTTAGAGGTGTCCCCTCTGTTTAAGGAATCAACTTTGTATCCTAAAATAGGGGTGCGACAGTTTGATTCTTAACATGTAATAGCAAAGCAGGGGCAAGGGTAGACCTATTTACAATCTCACCTGGATTAGGATGGACTTATTTATAACTTATCCTGGATCAACCACCTTTTCGTGATTGACATGGAAAGTCAAACACCACCTCTAAAAACTTGTTTATGTATTTTGTAACAGTGAGATGGGAGTGTACCAAAAAATTCTGGTACTAGATTGAACTAAAACAAATGATATGGCTTATCAAATATGTATATCTATATATAGAGTTGAATAAATATGATAAATAATAAAAAAGTTGAGATTTGAATTAAAAAATAAATAATAAAAATTTTTATCTAAAAAAATTGTAAGAACTTATCTAAAAACAAAATGAAGTCAAATAAATGATAAATGATAAAAAAAAACTGAAGTTGAATAAAAGATAAATGATAAATGATAAAAAAAATTATGATAAAAAAAATCTATCTAAAAAAATATGAAATTGAACTAAATAAAAAATACATGATAAAAAATGAGTAGATAAAACCGAATAAATGAGGAGTTTTTTTTCAAAATTTTACTAGTAAATACCAGTGTATTGAAATCTATTACAAAACAACTCATACGATGAGACATCTATCTTAGCTAGCACTTGATTATCTAGTAATAGATGTGAGAGGCATTTAGATATAAATGGGGCAAATGAGTAAGAGTTTTTCCAAATTTTAATGACAAATATCAATTGAAATCGCGAATGTGATAAACATTTGGATATAAATTGGAGCAAGTAGGGATAAATTGGGGGTAGTGAGGGTCAAAAATTAAAAAACATATATAAACTATTTTTTTCTCAAAAAATAAGTGAGGGCAATTGCCCCTACTCTGACATACTTATCTCCATCGCCGGTCAATTACTTACTATTTTAGTATTTGTATAAAATAATTTCAAAATAATCTACATAATTAAATAATTTAACATTTTATTTTACTTTTATATCATTTTATTGTTTAGATTTTATAAATAAAATGATAATGACATATATATATACACTAGGTGTGGCTCGTGTCTAAAGGCACGTAGGACTCACACCCACACCCACCCCCACCTAGCCTTTCTCTATCTTTCTCTTACTCAGTCGTTCATTTAAAAGGAGCCAATCTTAACCGTTCATTTCATATATAAATCTCAAATCATTTGAGCTGATTTGTATAATAGATATATAAATTCTATTAGATTGAAGGATGCTAATCCATCAACTGAAACTAAGGGTGGACACATATAGGACCAGATTTACGAATGTTGTATTAATTCTTTGAACAATTAATTAAAAATTTTAATTCTTTAAAAATTCAAATATTTTACTTTTAAAGAGTTCCAGAGAGGCAATTCTTCTACCAATAAGTGGGACTTTTTGGCCTGAGAAGTTTCTCGTCAACGTGTCACATGTGCAATCTCATTTTGCACTAAGTAATTTATTTTAAGGTGGTGAATGTTTAGAAATATGAAATATCTCAGTATATAATATTAGTTCTATAATACGAATATGAATGAAGAAAATAATAAAAAATCAAGAAAATCAATATACAGAGATTTAACGTGATTCGATCAAATTGTTTACAGGATGAGAAAGAAAATCTATTTCAAATCTTCGAATGTGCAATTTCAAACTCTTGTTTAAAATGATTCGGTCATATTGTCTACAGGATGGGGAAGAAAATCTATTTCAAATCTTCAAATGTGCAATTTCAAGCTTTTATTTAAAGATAAAGAATTTTGGTGAGAATTGAGAAAAAAGATAAAAACTCCTTTATCTGTCTCTCTCCCTTTAATATCATAGATGTTAGGATTTTTTTATTTTTTGCTAACCAGTAACATCCGCTTATGGGGAAAGAAGTTTTTCAAAGCCAAAGCTGATCAAATCCTATCTTTGATCAACTATATCACAAGAAAGATTGAATAGATTGGCTATGCTATCCATTGAAACAAATATGCTGGAAAAACTTGATTATACTACATTAATCAGTATTTTTGCATCTAAACATGGAAGAAGGGTGATGTTCAAGTGATTGAAATTATTTGAAGTAACTTCCTTTTGTAATATTAATTTTTTGTAGTAGCTTCTTTTTTTGTATCTTGTTTTAGTTATTTCTTATATATAATCTTTTTTGTGCCAAAAAAAATGATAATACTTGTTTAATTTGGAATGATTATCTAGAATTTGGTATTTATTTGTTTGATAACTTATAATTGATAAAAAAACATTTTTCAAGTTTTATATATGAAATATAGAAATCCTAATTTAAAAAATTTATTTTGAACCCCAAAACTCAAAACCGGCCTTGATAGCCACTCTGGACAAGTTGATTGCCACCTTAATCATCGCCTGCCTCAAGTGCTTCTTCTTCTTCTTGCCAGTCAGAAAAATGCAAAACACTAACCCGATGGGCTCTGGCCATTTGGGTATCAAAATATTTCGGTGAAGGGGTGTTTATATTGAAGATATGGTCGTGGTAGAATATATAGAAAAACAGAGCCTACAGGTTCACTTATCTCTTTTATTTTATTTTTTAAGAAGATAAATAAATAAAAAAAATATTAAGGATCAATTTTTTTGAACCCTATTAATAAATGGCTCAATTTAATTGATAATGTTTTATTCTTTTCGAGCTGCATCAATCTTTACCTATGGCAATATATAATTTGTCTACGTATGTAATTTTCGGTGAATTTCTAAAAAAAAAATATGATAATAATAATTTAGTCAAATTTACTAGTTATTTAAAAACTATGAAACGTGATAATTTGTAATCGATCAAAATTTGTGTCTATCGAGACGTAAGGACAAGTTTATTGATTTGTACAAAATATGGTAATTTGAACACATTGCTTAACAGCAAATTTAGTAATTTGAATATGAATATAAATAAAATGTCTAAAATTTATTAGATAAAAATAAATGAAAATTCATTTTTATCATGTAAGATGACAAAAAAAAAAAAAGTCAAAAAAGGTAAATTATATCAACCTCTCTTTAACATTTAAGTAATTACCTTTAATACCCACAATATTTAAAAGTTACACTTGCCTATTTTATTTTGAAATATTGACCTCCTTATGATAAAATAAACTATTAAAACTACATATAAAATATCAAACTAACCAAAATTTAAGTTTTTTTTTTTTTGTCTTATTTTATCCATTACTCTCTCACATTTCGTCATTTTTTTTTTTTTTTTGTGTACAAAAAATTCTCAAAAACTTTGTGCTTTTATTTATTTTTAGAAATATTTGAAAAAAAATGATGAAGATGTGAGAGATGGAGGGATAAAATAGCAAAAATGTCTAAATTTTTAGTTATTTTAATATTTGCTGTTAAGTTTTAAAAATTAATTTTATCGGAAAAAAGTCAATACTAATAATATTTTAAAATAAAAGAAATACCGTGAGTGTTATGTATAATTATTGAAATGTTGAAGGAATGTAAATGTAATTCACTAAAAAATATATCATATAAGATGAGGAAGTAACTGAAGGTGGGGAGGGAGGGAGGGAGGAAGGCTGGGCCAAAAGTGGCCCAAATCATAGATATTAACTCTCTGAACGACTTGCCCAAGCTGTAAGATACTTTTAAGGGAAAATTGTACCCAAGTCACACTTTATAGACTTGTAAGGGATTAAGTCATGCCAAAAAAAATTGATTGCTTTTAAGTCATAGTTGAG
>QLOD02055128.1:0-26052 GCA_003260245.2 Sideroxylon spinosum | reverse complement strand
TCTCTTTCAGCAGATTCATTGTCCTCAACAATAATACTACCATCTTCTTTGATTCTTTCTTCACTTTCTGCACTATCCTTCTTATTTTCTTCAATTGCTATTACTTCATTTCCTTCCCTTATTTCTTTGCCCGATTCAAGTTCTTGATTGATTTCTTAAGCTTCCTCAAATATCAAACAATTCCACTACTTTTGTTCTTCATCCCATGTCTTCCCTGGAAGACGAGAGGTGGATACCGGAGAAGAATAGTAATTTTTAGATTCCAAGAAAGTGACATCCATCGTGACATAGGTACGTTTGGTGGTAGAATTATAGCAACGATAACATTTTCTGTTTGTGGCACACCCGAGAAAATTACAACAATAGCACAGGGATCGAGTTTTGTCCATTGATTTTTATGTAGATGAACAAATGCAATACATCTAAATATGCGTGATGGAATAAGAAAAATGGATGGCAAAACAATATGGTTAGACAAGGCCTGTAATGGAATCTACTACTGCGGTACCTTAAGGGGCATTCGGTTTAGTAAGTGCATGGTGGTAACAATAGCATCATCCCAGTGTCAACCAAGCACATTCGTTCCAATTAACAAGGCACACATAGTCTCTAAAATACGTCTGTTCTTTCGTTCAGCCACACCATTTTTGCTACGGAGTTTGAACACAAGAAGTTTCATGGAGGAGGCCATTTAATTGAAAATAGACCTGAAAATATTGATTGCATTACTCCCTTCCATTATCTCATCTAAGAATGCTAAATTTTGTTGAGAAGTGATTTTTAATCAGAGCATGAAATGCATGAAAAATAACAAAAAACATCATCCTTATGTTTTAATAAATACAACCAAGTCATTCAACTACAATCATCAACAAAAGTCACAAACCAACGAATACCATAAATAGTTTTAATGGGGGAGGGTCCCTGAACATTAGAATAAATCAAAACAAAGGGAATATCACATTTATTTGAGTTAATTAGAAAAGGAACATGATGACTTTTTTCCAAAATACAAGTATCACATTTAAAGTCTGAACAACTGAAATTCGAAAATAACTAAGGAAATAGGTGTTTCATGTAACTGAATGATGGGTGCCCTAAATGATGATACCACAGACAAATTTGTTTCTCCTTGACATTGATTAAATCCTACACGTTATTAACTCTAGAGGAACTAAAGTCATCCATGTAGTATAACCCCCCTCCCTTAGTACCACGGCCAATGATTTCTTTGGTGAGAATATCCTGAAAGAGGCAAAAAATATGATATATTAGAGCTACACAATTTAATTCCTCAGTAGCTTGACTAATGGACATTAACTTATTTGAAAGAGATGGTAGTAATAAATTATTTGACAAAGAAAGTGACTGTGGTAAGGCTACTGTTCCAGCCCCTGTAAATAGATAAGTAACCCTGTTAACCTTGGCAATGCTAGTTCGCCTCAGCTCCGTAATCTTGACAAAGTCACTTGGAGAAAATGTCATGTGCTCTGTTGCTCTTGAATCCACTATTGAACCAGTATGATCATCTTGGTTAGAGACAAGCAAAGTAGAGCTATTGTTACTTTGGTCACTGAGATTGGTTGTTAATTCATTTGGAGATTCAACCTGTAAAACAAGAGAAAATTGGGGTCTTGCATTTGCCAAGGTTAACCAGCCTGATGTGCAGGAGGCTTCTTTTTGTTTATGTGCCTTGAGTTCCTTCCGCCATTCTTGATACCCATGTAACTTGAAGCATGTTTCACAAGTATGTTACACGTTTTGGCAATGGAAGCAGCCACCTCCTTCACCTTCTATTTGCCCCTTAGTCTTTGTAAATGCACTTGATTTATCACCATTTGGAGATGAGAAACCGGATTTGGTCACCAACAGTGTAGTCAGCTGTTAAGATCCATTTTTTCAGTCCTTTAGATGACATAACAGTAGCTAGTGGAATCTCTATGCTTGTTAACATTATTGCTGCTCTGATATCTTCCTTCGAACATGCACATAAGCTTGTTCAATAGTAGGAAATGGTTGTATCCGAAGTAGATCACTCCAAATCTTGTCTAATCTGTCATCCATTCCATTAAGAAACATATAAACTCTATCTTCCTGTAAGAGAGTGTTATATTTTTGTATCATATATCACCAGTTCACTCTGTTGGATTTGGACGATGAAAAATCAATCTCCCTCCACAAACCTTGAAGACCACTGTAGTATGATTCAAAGGATCCCTTGGCTTGTTTCATTCGAGTCACACATCTCTTCAATTATATACCTAAGATGTGCTAGTTCCATCAAAATAAGTCATAGCAATTGACTCCCATACCTGTTTGGCAGTTGGAAAATGAATAAATTACTGATTAAAGATTGGTCCATGGAATTGATCAGCCATCCTTTAACAATATCATTCTCTGTTCTCCATCTAAACTTTGGATCTGTTTGTTCAGGTTATGGGAGATTAGTGTTTATGTATCCTAGTTTGTCTCTACTGGAAATACACATTTCAACAACCTGGGACCATAAAGCAAAATTGGTACCATCAAGCTTGATACCGATTTGTGCATCAGTAGCATCAGATGTTGTTGCTGGAGTCTGGGTCTGGTTTTGGGTCAAAACTTGCATCATTTCAAGTTATCGAGGATAACAATCATAGAATTCTCTTGCTCGAGCTCTACCAAATCGTTTGATTCGGCCATCATTTCTGGTCTATTCTAGGTATCCTCCTATGATCTTCGCTTATACCATGTAAAATCAGAGGAAGTTTTAGGAATATTTTTGTGTTATTATACTATGAATACACCATAAATATACAGAAGTGGTTCCAAAAAGCTATGAACCAATTAGGACAAAAATTCTATCTTAAACTAGTGATCCATATATACAGGATTTACAACAAATAAGGTCATAAATATTCCTACAATCACTTTAATTACATAGGAAATACAGCACATGCCAACAAGATGGACATATAGTCTTGCAGCATAGACCTTAACACCAATAATTGCAAAAACTTTCTCCCTCTATCCCGATTGCATAGCCAGTTTTAAAGCTATAATAATAATCAAGAAACATATAGGTCAAAAAATCTAGCAGTTATTATCTTCTTCTTTTTCTTTTTTTCTATTTTTAACACTAAGCAAATGTTTATTTGGTTGGATATATTGCTTGACAGAAGATAGTGTCATATTTTTTAAATTTTTATCCCACATTTAGTTTTGCTTCTTTTTCTTAGGATAATATCTACAATAACATGTCATTATACATTCCATCAGAGATGTTATCTTAATAAATTAAATAATTAAATAATGGTGAGTAAATTATATTTTGCATCCTTACAATTTAAACAAAAATCTCATTTTGATCCCAATAATGTCAATTACAACAATTTATCCCCCATACTTTCAATCAAGTTTCAATTTTGTAACAACAGCTAAACCAAACCAAGCCAAACCTTTTTTCTTAGGTGGGGTTGGCTATATAGATTTGACAACGCCAATCAAATTTATTTAAGGCCATGTCCTCCGTTAAAATCATGTAGGCAATGTCATGTTTAATAATTTCTTTCCAATTTCTTTTAAGTCTCCCTCTCCCTTTCCTACTCCTACCAATCTCCATACTTTCACACTTTTTAACAGATACCTCCGTTGGACGCCTTTTAACATGATCGATCTATCTTAATCGATTTTCTCTCATTTTATCTTCAATCAGTGTTCTTCCTACTTTACCCCTTATCTCCTTGTTCCTAATCCTCTCTCTCCTTATGATCCCGCACATCCATCTTAGCATTATCATCTTCGTAAATACCATCTTTTGAACATAATTATGCTTTATTACCCAACACTCGGATCTATATAACAACGCTGGTCTTTTTTTCATCTTATAATACCTTCCTTTCATCTTGAGGGGGATTTTTCGATCGCACAAGATTCTCGAAGTACTCCTCCATTTGATCCACCGGCCTGAATCTTGTGACTTACATTAGTATCAATCCCTCCATCTTGTTATACCATAAATCTAAGGTACCTAAAGTTTTCTTTCTTTGTAATCTTTTGAGTGCCCAAACTTATTTCTATGCTACCATTAGTCCTATTTTGACTAAATTTGCATTCCATATATTCCGTTTTGCAATGACTTAGCCTAAACTCTTTTGTCTCTAATGTTTTCCACCACAATTCTAGCTTAGCATTCACTCCTCTCGTCTCATCTACTATAAAACAATGTCATTTACAAATAGCATACACTACGGCACCTCATCCTGAATATGTCTTATAATCTCATCCATAACTAGGACAAACAACTACGGACTCGACGTTGAGCCTTTGTGTAGACCAATCGTGATATGAAATTCCTTAGTCTCTCTGTCAGTCGTCCATATAGATGTCACGGATTTATCATACATATCCTTTATCGCCTCAATATATGCGATACATACTCTTTTCTTTCCTAATACTCTCCATAGAATCTCTCTAGAAACTCGGTCATAGGCTTTCTCCAAATCAATGAACAACATACCTAAATCTTTTTGACCTTTATACTGTTTCATTAACCTCCTCAGGAGAAAGATAGCCTCCATGATTGATCTTCCAGGTATGAAACCAAATTGATTCTCTGAAACGTTTGTTGTCTTTCTTAGTCTTCTCTTAATAACTCTCCCCTATAATTTCATCATATGGCTCATCAATTGAATCCCGCGGTAGTTCACACCATTCTGAATATCTCATTTGTTTTTGTATAAAACTTTTCCTCCATGCACGAGGTATCTTCTTGCTCTTTAGCGCTACATTGAAAAACTTTGTCAACGAACTTATGCCATCCTCTCCAAGCACCTCTAGATCTCAATACGGATATCATCCAACCCAACCGCTTTTCCATTCTTCATCCTTTTCAATACTTCTTTTACTTATTCCTCTCCAAGTACACTTCATTTCGATCCTTTTGCTAAGATTTAAAACACTCTCTTTTACCTCTTATCTTGTCTTGGATGGCCTCGCTCCACCACCATGCCTCTTTCTGTGTTAGAGCACCCTTTTGGATTCTAAAACTTATTTCCCTACTCTCATAATACACTACTATTTTATCCCACATATTATTTACACTCTCATTTATCGCCCAAATCTTCCTCTAGTATTCTCTTCCTTAATGCTAATTGCTTAAGAAGGACCATATTACCAAATTGTTGCATCACTAAATCTCTCTAACCTTGGAAAGATGAAATTGCATGGGCTATGGGCAAGTTTAGTAGGAAAATTCAGGCCAACAGAATTTGCAAGTTAGCTTAGGTTGCTCTAGTATATCATCTATGGAAAGAATGGAATGCTAGAATCTTCAAATGCCTCACTTTATCGGTTTCCAGCATTACCAAGAACATCATGCATGAAGTTAGAATTAGAATCTCTAAGCTTCTTGTTAATGCATACTCTAATGTAACTACTTAGTTCTATACAAACTAAGAGATCCCCCTTTGTAACTAAAGCATTGTTTTGATACGGGAGAATGCCCCTAAGATAATGTAAATATTCTCCCATTAATCTAAATCATATTTAATTACCAAAAAAAAAAAAAAGTTCCATCATTTTAGTCCTTGAGTATCTATACAACTTCTTTTTTCTAGTCCACCTTTGGAGCTGCATATTTATGATCAATAAGCAATGTTGGGGAGTCAAGCTCTCCCCCAGTATAACCTTGCAATCTTTACAAGCTAAAAGGTCTCTTTTCCTAGTTAAGAAGAATTCAATCTATGTCCTTGAGGAGCCACTCTTATAAGTCACCAAATGTTCCTCTCTCTTCCTAAAAAAAGTGTTCGTTACCATGAGATTATAAGCCACTGCAAATTCCAAAATATCCTTCCCTTCTTCATTTCTATTACCGTATTCATATCCCTTATGTATTCCTATGTATCCATCTACGTCACCTCCTACATGACTGGTCAAGTCTCCTCTTATGAAGGCTATCTCTCCTTGGGGTATCTCTAGAAGCACTCTTCCAAGTTTTTCCATAACTTTTGCTTATGTCCATCTCCTAAACCCATCTGGGGGGCATGAGCACTACCTACGTTCGTTATCTCTTCTCGTAACAGTAACTTAATTGCAATAATCCTATCTGCACAGTATTTTATATTAACTATATCTTCCTTTAAATCATTTCTTACCACTATGCCGACCCTATTCCTTGATCTATTAAGTTCCGTATACCAAAACTTATACCCAGTCCCCTCAATCTCTTTAGCAGTTGTAACAATTGCTAAAAAAAAAAAAGTAAGAAAGATACGTGCCCTTTAGTGTAAAGTGCTTAAAAAAAAAAATGAAAAGGATTGTTACAATTGAAAATAGGGGATAATTAGTGTAAAGTGCATGAGTGCTAAGTGTAATGTAGCAAAAAAATATTGTTAAACATATGAGAAAAATAGGAGTGAGAGTAATCTCTTATCCAATCCTATATCCAATGAAACAAACATGATAGTGGACCTACCTTTTTCCTGGAGAAAAATTTCCCATGCCTAACTTAGAGCACTAACCTGTTCCTATTAGTGATAATGGAGTTGAGTAACCTAGGAGGCTTAATAATTTCTGAAATTTCACTTTGGTGGCAGGTTCTTCTGTATATTCTGGACTTATGACTACACCATGATTGAAGGCAAGTATGTTAGATCTCTATGCAGGTGCTGATAAAATGATTAAAACCACTTGTGTCAAACTTAGTATTTGCTTAGTGGATGATTTATAAATTTAATCGTTAATCAATTTTCAGTTCAAAACTTGCAGTTGCAGTTATAAATTTAATCGGTAATCAGTTTTCTATTCAAAACTTACAGTAGCAGGGGTCGGCGTAAGTGGCCTTGTAAGGTTGAATTGCATTTGCTTTGTTTTGGGGAGATGGAGTTGCTGATAGGAGCAAACCCAAGCTACATAGATAACACAATAATATCCTATACTATTGATGTGGGACACATATGGCCGATACTACATATGTGCCCATGGGATCGTAAGTCTACATTTTCTCCATTCTGCATTAAGGATAAAAATTAGCCAAACTAACCTCTATCAAACAAAGGCTGGAGCATCAAATTTTGCATAAGAGCCAGATGGAATTGTTACTTGCACAAATTTCACTTTTATTCCAATCACCAGAAAATTATATTTTTGCACCTAGTATTTATAAGTCCCAGGCCTGCTCCTTGTGGCATCCCAGAAAATTTCAGGGCTGTGTTCTCAATCAATATGATTAGTACTACAAAAAGATAGGTGAAGTATTGTAAAAATCTTATTTCCATTCCTATTTAGGGATGGTAATATGGTAGGCAAAGTGGCCAATCCGAACTGACCTACCCTAATGGGAGAGGGGTGAGGGGAAAAAGGTAATACCTAAAAGGTTTTCCTAGCAAATCTCTCCTGCAGAATCTGTGCCAAAAAGGGAAAAACCGAAATTCAAAATGCCATCAACAACAAAAGACCATGTATTACTGCAGCAAGGAAGAGAACCATTAACAGAAGATGATGCAATTGCATGGGAGGGACATTGGACATAGACATGGTAAGACTAACACTTGTACCAAATATGTGTATATATACTCTTGGTAGCAAATCATAGCCAGTCCTAACTGAATATTATGGACTCTAATTTAATAACATCAGCTTAATTTTGGGGAATGGCATGGCCACTCCAACACAAGCAAACTATCATTTTTAAAAATCCAACAACTATGGCGAAACTGTTATTCAAATGCCACTTAAGCCAAGGTTCACCCTTCAAACTCAAGGGAGTACAAATTAGCCACATCTAAACGTTTTGACAACCTTCAGAACTAAGGATTGGGTTAGCTCTACAGAAAGTAGCTTTGATAAAGCATTTTAACACCCATATTACTTGGGCAGAAACATAAAGCATATTCCATAATTGTATATTTAAGTTCCAATATTCAAAACACTCAACTACTAAATTGACATTTAGGACACTTTTCTGAATAAATGGCATCCCATATCCTTCTGGCGGACAGACTAGCGTAGCCTGTATAACGTTCAGGATTCAATTAAAGATTCACACATGTCATCTCACCTGTAGGTAAATTTCATTAGACATCATTATAATCGTCAAGGTAAATAATATATGCAATGGAAGGAGCAAATTTCATATCCTGGAAGGAAAATATGGCACTATGACAGATTTATAATCAACGTAAACATCCTCAATAACGTTTATGAAATCATATTCTAAAATTATGTTTTTGAAGGATATCATGAGAATTATAAGCAATTTAAGTAAAAATGCTTAACGTATTTAGGATGATGTAGCATGTTATCCATAAGGGTTTAAAAAACAAAAAAAAATGATTTTGATTTGTGGTTTTCCGTTCTTAGTTCCAACTTGTATTCTCGAAGATCTTAAAACAACTGTAACAATCAGAAATTTCTATCAACCAATGAAGAAAGGACTTCAAGGCTAGGTAATAATGAAAATAAAAATCAGCATCAAAGATGAGTTAATTACTATTGTATGTTTCATCATCATTGGTCCAAGGGTTATCCATTTCAATCCAGCCTCTAAAAGCTTTACTGTCTAGCATGCCAATAGTAGACTGGGGCTTCCCTGTTGACACAGCCAATCATCAGATGGAAGACTGCCACCTAGCGGCTTCCTAAAATTTTTTGGAAATTCATTCTCTGGACATTCACAAACACTGCAATCATGCAATTGACACATACCATCGTCTGGCCAGAAAAGGCAATCACACCACAACTTTACCTACCGAAAAGAACATTAAGTAAATTAGATTCAAGCGATTACATACAAGTGAAACAATATTTAATATTACATTGCTTCATGAAGAGAAATATTATAACATTTGAGATTTTCCTTACAATACTATCCTGCTGGCAGCATGTGGTATCAAGCAAAACTTTGGGGAACAATATATGGGAATAGCATAATTGTTAGTTTATAGGATATATCTCTCAACTTACGAGAATGAGACATTCAGTAGATCTGGATTCCTTCCTTTAACATGACAGCTGCACCAGTTTTGTTTCTGGCCAGCATTTCAATTACAGGTATTGGTCAAAATAGTTCCAAGGGCAAAAGTCTATTAAGCAGTAAAGTGCTGGTACGAGATATAACTACAGGTAGAGAACTTCTGGCTTTAACTTGGTGACACAAAATAGTGAAGGCTATTTAAAAGAAAGACGAATTCGGGAAAAAAACAATATGGAATTAAATCTCATCAAACTTAAAGTATTTCTAAGGAGATTGGTAAAACTGAAGGAGAAAACCAAAAGGAGTTTATTCATTTTTACTCTACCTCAGCTGTCAATTAATATCATTTTCCTCCTCCCCAAACAATGGTTTTCAAGAAAACATTGAACTCTTCCATCAAAATTTATAAAATTGATCAGTAGAAACCAAAAAAAAAAAAAAAAAGAAATAGATATACAAATTGATTAAAACTTAGAGATTTTCAAATACTTCATCAACTTTGAGTCAATATCAATGAGTATTGGACCTTACTTACCAAAAAAAATAGATCAATGGAGTATTGGACCTTGAAATATCGGAAAAATGGATTTATAACAAGTTCTTGGAGTAAAGGATGCAACAATTCTCCATTAAGATTGTCTACAGTGTCATAATCACAACAGCATTCCTTAACTATGCCTGTACATTTCTGTGAATCCTGCACCAAAAACAGAACTCAAATAAATCATTAATGTAGCACTTCAAGGTTGCTATACTTCTTAATATTTCCAACTGAAATATTTTTTGTCTCTTGGCCCATAATACACATAAGACAAGACCAAGATAGCAACAATTCAACAGTGATTAGGGATTCTAATGAGGTGGGAAAAGCATGAACTCAATCTAACCCTATCTTAATGAGGCAGGGTGGGAGAATAAGCTAAAATCCGAGAATGTTCGGTTGGGGTAAGGTTAGGATAAAATTTCTCGACCCACCGCTTTAGGGTTATAAAAGGAATAGATTGTGGGTTAAGGAAGATAAGAGGATGAGGTAGAAACATCTAAACGGGATAATGAAGAAGAAAGTGGTAGAAACGAGATACCAGTTGTGGTAGAACATAGCTCAACTAGCAAAAGGAAAGCCAAAGCAATAGAGACGAATAGCTTAGACTTGGACAATTCTTTCCCTTGGGCTTCTAAAAGAAATAGACTGTGGGTTAAAGAAGATAAAGGGATGGGGTAAAAACATTAAAAAGGTTAATGTGAGAAGATAGTGCCCACAAGTTCATGTTTATAAAAAATTGTTTTCTAATGAGGTACAAGTGAACATGGAAGGTGGTGATAAAAAAAAAAAAAGAATATGAGCAAGGAGAGAAAAGAACAAAATTTGCTTACCAAAATGCTCAAGGTGTTACATAAATAAGAGGTTTGGTTATCAGAGAATCAATTAAAGAAGAATGGTTCAGGAATAGAAGAAAGAAAAAGTAGAGTTGGTGGGTCAAAAGAAAAAGAGAGAGAAGTATTATGATGCTAATATGGCTCAACTAGAGAAGGGAAAGGTAAATCAATGAAGATGGACAGCTCAGACTCAGATAGTTCTTTCTTTTGGGATTCTAAAACTAACAGACCGTGAGTTAAAGAAGATGACACGGAAACGTCTAACAGGATTAGTGTGGGAAGATAGAGGCAGTAAATTTGTGGTGATAAAAACATATATTTTAATAGGGTGCAAGTAACCATAAAAGGTAATGATTAAAGGAAAGGGATATAATAGAAGAAGAATTGTGCTGTAATAGAAGAAAAAAAGGATGAGGCGGTGGGTTAGAAGAAAAGAGAGAGAGAGAGATACTATGATCCTAATTACGGTAGAAGATAGCTTAACTAGCACAAGGAAAGGTAAAACAATAGAGATGGATAGCTCAAACTTGGACAACCTTTTCTCTTGGGGTTATGAAAGGAATAGACATCGGGTTACAGAAGATAAGGAGATGAAGTAAATACATCTAAACGGGTTAATGTGGGTCAGGGGAAAAGAGAGAAATATTATGATGCTAATTATAACAGAAAATAGCTTAACTAGGAAAGGAAAGATAAAGCAACGGAGACAGACAGCTCAAACTCAGATAACCCTTTCTAATCATCTAAAAGGGTCAATGTGACCCGACCTTTCCCGGACCCCACATAGGTGGGAGCTTCAAGCATTGGGCTGCCCTTTTACTTATTTTTTTGGTAACCCGGAACCCACACCGTTTTATTATAACTCTCAATGAACCGCGTAACCGATAAGTGAACCGGAGAGATGTACGCTACCCCTCATACATGTCCCACTTAAGTCAGGATTCGAACCCGTGTGTTTTCTGTGAGGAGCTTATCCATGAGCCACTTGGGCTAATCCTAGGGGGCATGTGGAAAGACATTGGTAACAAGTTAATGATGATAAAATTTAGTTTTTAAAGGGGTGAAAGTGAGAATGGAAGGTGAAGATAAAAAGCAAGGAACATTGAAAATGCAAAGCATAGTATCAAACAATCCAAACAAATATGTGCAAAAAACTGAAAGAACACACAGATTTTAACATGGAACCTTAATTGGGAAAACCAAAAACATCTTTCACTTTATAAAACGGGTTACATAGCAACAACCACAAAGTTACACGATTGAAAACCCTTGATCTCTTGCGTTGAGATGTTGCTTGTATCACAACAATAAATCCTCACTAGTGAAAGACCAATCTTCAACCCTGAAGATGAAAAACCCAAGTGTATGATGATTTTGGCGAAGGAAAGATGCGAGAGCGTCTTGAAGTAGCGTAGGCAACGTACCTCTCATTCTTTGTGTATTGAAACCTTAGGAGGGTTCATTATATAGCAGCTTCAAAGGTCCTGGCAAATCAACTATTTTCCAAAACAGGATCATTAGCTCACCAGGGCAAACTTGCTAGCAAGCTTCTTAGTGAGCCTACCACTACCAAAGCATGAATACTGTTTTTTCTAGCAAAGTCAGCAAGAATGCCAGCAAGTGTAATTAGTCCATGACGCGTATACTGCTTTTCCCAATGACTACCCAATAGACCCAACGAGATTCCAAGCGACAAGTCTATCCTTAAATTCTGTACTTTTGCATTTTTTTAGCTGCTTTACAAACTCAAATCAAGCCTATGTACTAAAATCATTTAACCAATGTCAAAGTATACAAACACGATTATCAATCATTAGTTTGTCCATGGTTTGCAAACCTTAAAAAACTAACAAATATAACTCAAATGAACCAACTTTTTCGTCGATAAGTAAGAAAATAAAACAGAAAAATGAAAACAATTGAGTTTTACTCGAAAGCAACTCTTTTATCCCAAATAAGAAATTAATCCCAAAATGAAAATTTATTTTTATCCCCCCTTTTCCCTGCAATATTTCTCTATTTATAGGCTATTATAACGATTAAACTAACTAATTTGGTTTCACAAGAATAACACACAAGATAGAGAAACAAAATTTGCTTGCCAATGTTGAAGGTGTTGTACAAGCAAAAGGCCTTGGCTATCCAGGAACCAACTAAATAGGAATGGTGCAAGAATAGGAGATGAGAAGAAAGGAGACAGTGGGTTAGAAAACAAGAGAGACAAATACTATGATACTATTATGGTAGAAGATAGCTCAACTAGCAAAAAGGAAGGTAAAGCAACAGAGAGGAGCAGCTCAGACTCAGTTAGCTCCTTCACTTGGGTAACCAAAAAAAATAAACAATAGGTCAAAAAGAGAAAAAGATGAGACAAAAACATCTAAAAGGGTTAATGTGGAAAAATAGGGGCAACAAGTTCTTGGTGATAAAAATTTATTTTTTCAGAGGGAGTAAGTAAGCATGGATGGTGATGACAAAAAGGGAAGAATACAACACATGAGATAGTAGAAAAAAATTTGCTCACCAATGTTAAAGGTGTCGCACAAGAAAGAGGCCTAATTATCAAGGAGCCAACAAAAGAAAAATGGTGTAGAAATAGAACAAGAAAATGAAGGAGACGATCGATTAGAAGAAAAATAGAAAGAGATACTATGATCTTAATTATAATAGAAGATAGCTCAACTGGCAAAAAAAAAGTAAATCAATGTAGACGGACAGCTTAGACACGAAAAACTTTTCCTCTCGGGGTTAACAAAGGAACAGATAATGGGTTAAAGACCATAAAGGGGATGGGGCAAATACTTCTAAAGTGGTCAATGTAGGAAAACAGTGGCAGCAAGTTCATGATGATAAATTTTTTTTTTTTAATATCGTGCAAGTGAGCGCGGATAGCAATGATAAAAAATAAGGAATATAATACATGAGATAGAAGGGCAAAATTTGCATGCCAATGATTCAAGATGTTGCAAAAGTAAGAGGCCTTGCTTATCAAGAAACCAACTGAAAAAGAATGGTGCAACAATAGAAATAGAGAAATAAGAAGGCAGTGGGTCAGTAGAAGAAGGGGGGAGAGAGAGAGAGAGAGAGATTATGATGATGATTATCCAAAAATATAGCTCTGCTAGCAAAGGAAAAGAAAAAGCAATGGAGACGGACAACTCAAACTCGGATAGCTCTTTCCCTTGGCATTCAAAAAGGAACAGACATTAGGTTAAAAAAGAAAAAAAGGGATGAGACAAAAACATCTAAAAATTTAATGTGGGAAAACAGTGGTAGCAAATTCAAAAGCAAGGAATATAAAGTGAACTAACTTATTGATTGATGAGGAAGAAAATAAAATAGAAAAATGAAAACAAATGAGTTTTATTCAAGAGCAACACTTCTATCACAAATGAGAAATTAATCCCAAAATGAAAATTCTTTTTCATCCCCCTTTTTCTTGGCAATATTTATCTATTTGTAGACAATTACAACAAGTAAACTAAGTTGATACCCAAACTAACTAATTTGGTTTCATAACAATAACACACGAGATAGAAGAACAAAATTTTCTTCGAAAGTTCAAGGTGCTGCACAAGTAAGAGGCCTTGATTATCCAGAAACCAACTAAAGAACAATAATGCAGGAATAGGAGAAGAGAAAGGAGGAGGAGGTAAACTAGATGACCAAGAGAGAGACTTACTATGATGCTGATTATTATAAAAGATAGCTCAACTAGAAAGGAAAAAGAAAAGCAATTGTGACAAATAGCTCAGACTTAAGAGCTCTTTCTCTTTGGCTTCTGTAAGGAACAAATAGTGGGTTAAAGAAGATAAAAGTATGAGACAAAAACATCTAACAGGGTTAATGTGGCAAGACAAGGATAACAAGTTCATGGTGATAAATATTTGTTTTTTAATTGGTGCAACTAAGCACAAAAGGTTATGTCAAAAAAAAAACAAAAAAGAATATGACACGAGAGATAGAAAACAAAATTTACTTACTAATGTTCAAGGTGTTGCAGAATTAATAGGCCTGGGGTTATCAGGGAACCAACGGAAAAAGAATGGTATCATAATATAAGAAAAGAAAGAAGGAGGCGGTGAGATAGAAAAAGAAAGCAAGAAATACTATGATATTGATTAAAGTAATAGATAGGTCAATTGGCAAAGAGAAACGTAGAGCAATGGAGACGAACAACTCAAACTCGAACTGCTCTTTCTCTGGAGGTTCTAAATAAATAATAGACATAGAATTAAGGAAGAAAAAATGAGCATAAACATCTAAAAGGGTTAATGTGTGAAGGCATTGGTAGCAAGTTCATGGTGATAAAATTTTATTCTTTAATGGGGTGTAAGTTAGCATGGAAGGCAATGAAAAAGGGAGGAATATAACCCATCAGAGAGAACCAAATTTGCTTGCCAATGTTAAAGGTGTTGTACAAGTAAGAGCCTGGCTATTAGGGAACCAACTAAAGAATAATAGTACAGGAATTGAACAAGAGAATGAACGAGGTGATGGGTTAAAAGAAGAAGAAAATGAAATACTATTATGTTGATTATGGTAAAAGATAGCTAAACTGGCGATGGGAAAGGTAAAAAATATAAAAAGATAGCTCTTTCTCTTGGAGTTCTATAAAGAACAGACAGTGAGTTAAAGAAGATAACGAGCAGGAAACAAAAACATCTAAACAAGTTAATGTAGGAAGACAATGGCAACAAGTTCATGTTGATAAAAATTTTAACCTTTAATGAGGTGCAAGTGAGCATGGAAGCTGATGACAAAAAAGGAAAGAATATAACACACGACAAAAAAGAACAAAATTTTCTTCCCAATGTTTAAGGTATTGCAGAAGTAAGAGGCCTTGGTTATAAGGGAACCAATTGAAGAAGAATGGTATAGGAATCAAAGAAGATACAAGAGGAGCTGTTGGTTACAAGAACAAGAGAGAGAAATACTCTGATACTAATTTTGGTAGAAGATAGCTGGCAAAGGAAAGGTAAAGCAACAGAAAGGATCAACTCGTATTCAGACAGCTCCTTCATGTGTGGTTCTAAAAAGACAAAAAGTGGATTAAAGAAAAGACAAGGCATGAGGAAGAAACATATAAACGAGTTAATGTGGGAAGACAACGATAGTAAGTTCATGGTGATAAAAATTTAACTTTTAATGGAGAGCAAGTGAGTATGGGTGCTGATGATAAAAATGAAATATTATAACACGACATAGAAGAACAAAACTTGCTTTCCAATGTTCAAGGTATTACAAAAGTAAGAAGCCCTTGGTTATAAGGGAACTAACAAAAGAAGATGGTACGGGAATAAGAGAAAATACAGGAGGAGCGGTTGGTTACAAGAGTAAGAAAGAAAAATACTATAATACTGATAGAAGATAGCTCAACTAGCAAAAGGACTAAACAGTGGGTTAAATAAGATAAAGGAAAGAATACAAAAATATCTAAACTAGTAAACGTGGGAAGATAGTAGCAATAAGTTCATGGTGATAAAATTTTATCTTTTAATGGAGTGCAAGTGAGCATGGAAAGTGATGACAAAAAGGGAGGAATATAACTGATGGGATAGAAGAGAAAAAAATTTGCATGCCAATGTAAGCGTTGCACAAGTAAGAGGTCTGATTATCAAATAGCCAACAGGAATAAGAATGGTGCTGGGTTAGAAGAAAAAGAGAGAGAAATACTATGATCCAGATTATGGTAGAAGATAGCTCAACTGGAAAAGGCAAAGGCAAAGCAGTAGAGACGGGTAGCTCAGATTCAGACATCTCTTTCTATTGGTTTCTAAAAAGAACAGATAGTGGGTTAAAGAAGAAAAAAAAAGATGAGGCAGAAACAACTAATAGGTTACATAGAAAGTTTGTTTCCACTTAGTCTAGGTGTGTTGAGGATTCAAGCAAGTGCTTGAAAGAAGTTGTGCAAAGAGTCGTAGAGATTTCGAGTGGGTACTTATAACCTAATTATATAGTGGAAGTTTGGGTGGTCTCCGAAATCGGACCTTGTTTTTTATTTTTGCTAGTTGGTAAAGGGTTTCTTCGTTACTAATCTTGTGTTACATTATTTGGGTGATTGGTTGATTGATTTGGGTGATTCGAAAATTTCACTAATTATAGTAGAAGAAAGCTCAACTAGCAAAAAAAAAAAAGTAAAACAATGTAGGCGGATTGCTCAGACTCGAACAACTCTTCCTCTTGGGGTTCAAGGAAGAACAGACAGTGGGTTAAAGAACAAAAAGGGGATGAGACAGATACATCTAAAAGGGTTAATAAGTAATAATAATGGCATCAAGTTCATGGTGATAAAATTTTAGTTTTTAATGTAATGCAAGTGAGCATGGATGGTGATGATAAAAAAAAAAGGAATATAATACATGAGATAGAAGAACAAAATTTCCTTGCCAATGATTCAAGGCGTTGCACAAGTAAGAGACTTTGGTTACCAAGGAACCAACTGAAAAATAATATTGCAAGAATAGAAGAAGAGAAATGTGGAGGCGGTGGGTTAAAAGAAGAAAAGGGAGAGACGCTATGATGATGATTACCCAAAAATATAATTCAATTGACAAATGGAAAAATAAAGCAATGGAGACAACAAACCAAACTCGAACGGCTCTTTCTCCTGGTGTTCTAAAAGGAACAAACACATGGTCAAAGAAGAAAAAGGGGATGAGGCCAAAACATCTAAAAAGGTTAATGTGAAAAGACAGCGCTAGCAAGTTCATTGTGATAAAAATTTATTTTTTAACAGGGTGCAAGTAAGTATGGAAAGTGATGATAAAAAGGGAAAAATATAACACATGAGAAAGAAGAAAAAAAAATTACATGCCAATATCCAAAGTGTTGCACAAATGAGAGATATGGTTATCAGTAAGCCAACTGAAGAAGAATAGTGCAAGAATAGAACAAGAAAATAGATGAGGAGATGGGTTAGAAGAAAAACAGAGAGAAATACTGTGATCTTGATTATGGTAGAAGATAGCTCAACTAGCAATGGGAAAGGTAAAACAATGTAGATGGACAGCTCAAACTTGGAAAACCCTTTCTCTTGGAATTATGAAAGGAACAGTAAGCAGGTAAAAAAGATAAGAGGATGAGGTAAAAGCATCTAAACGAGTTAATGTGGAAGACAATGGTAGTAAGCTTAGGGTGATAAAAATTTAATTTTTAGGGCGGTGTAAGGGAGGTTGCAAGTTCATAGTGATAAAAAGTAATTTTTTGATGCGATGCAAGGGAGTATGGAAGGCAATGATAAAAACGAAGAAATAAAACACGTGAGATAGAAGAACAAAATTTGCTTACTAATGTTCAAGGTGTTGTACAAGTAAGAGGCCTGGTAATCAGGTAACCAACTGATAAAAAATGGTGCAGGATTTGAAGAAGAGGAAGCAGAAGGAGGCGGTGGATTAGAAGAAAACGAGAGAAATACTATGATATTGCTCATGGTAAAAGATAGCTCAATTGGTAAAGGAAAAGATAAAACAATAGAGACAGATAGCTCAGAGTTTGACAACGTTTTCTAAATATCAAAAAATTTTAATGTGAGAAAACAGTGGCAACAAGTTGATGGCGATAAGAAAATTATTTTTTAAAGCATGCAAGTGAGCATGGAAGGTGATAACAAAAACCAATAGATATAATTGAAGTGAACCAACTTCTTGATTGATAAGTAAGAAAATAAACGATAAAAATGAAACAAACGAGTTTATTCGAGAGAAACCATTCTATCCGAAGGGAGAAATTAATCCCAAAAATTAAAATTCTTTTTGACTTCCCATTTTCCTAGCAATATTTCGCTATTTAGATATTATTACAACAATTAAACTAACTAATTAATTTGCTTTCATAACAACAACGCAAAAGATAGAAGAACAAAATTCGCTTACTAATGTTCATAGTGTTGCACAAGGAAGAGATTTGGTTTTCAGGTAACCAACTGAAGAGGAATGGTGTTGGAATTGAAGAAGAGGAAGGAGGACGCAGTGGGTCAGAGAAAAACAAGAGAAATACTATGATGTTGTTTAAAGTAGAAGATAGCTCAACGGGCAAAGGGAAAGCTAAAACAATGGAGACAAACAGCTCAAACTTAAACAATGCTTTCTAAACATCAAAAAGGTTTAATGTGAGAAGATAGTGATGACAAGTTAACGGCGATAAAAATTTATTTTTTAAAAGGGTGTAAGTGAGCATGAAAGGTGATCATAAAAATCAATAAATATAACCGAAGTGAACCAACTTCTTGATTAGTAAGTAAGAAAATAAAACATAAAAATGAAAAAAAATGAGTTTATTCGAGAGCAACCCTTCTATCCCAATTGAGAAACTAATCCCAAAATAAAAATTCTTTTTCATCTCCCATTTTCCTGGCAATATTTTGCTATTTAGAGACTATTACAACAATTAAACTAACGAATTTGATATCCTAACAAATTAATCTGGTTTCATAACAACAACGCACGAGAGAGAAAACTAAAATTCGCTAGCCAATGTTCAAAGTGTTGCATAGGTAATGGGCCTTAGTTATCGGAGAACAAACTGAAGAATAATGGTGCAAGAACATGAGAAAAGAAAACGATGGGTTAGAATACAAGAGAGAAATACTATAATATTGATTATTACGGAAGATAACTCAATTGGCTAAGTAAAGCAACGGAGACAAATAGCTAAGACGCAAAAGAGTTTTTTTTGTTAGGCTTCTGTAAGGAACAAATGGTTGGTTAAAGAAGATAAATGGATGATGCAAATACATCTAAAAGGAATGTGGGAAGACAAGGGCAACAAGTTCACGGAAAGAAAAATTTATATTTCAATGAGGTGCAAATGAGCATGGAAGGTTATGATAAAAAAAAAAAGAGTATAACACAGGAGATAGAAGAAGAAAAAAAATTGCTTACCATTGTTCAAGGTAGTGCATAAGTAAAAGGCCTCGGTTAATAGAGAACCAACTGAAAAAAATGCTACAGAAATAGAAAAAGAGAAATGAGAAGGCGGTGAGTTAGAAGAAGAAAGACAGAATACTATGATGCTAATTATGCTAGGAGATTGCTCAACTGACAAATAGAATTGGCAATCGAGACGAACAGCTCAAACTCGGATAGCTCTCTCTCTACAAGTTCTAAAAGGAATAGACACTAAGTTAAAGAAGATAAAGGGACGAGGCAGAAACATCTAAAAAGGTTAAAGCGAGAAGTCACTAGTAGCGAGTTCACAGTCCATCCCAAATGAAAAATTAATCCCAAAATAATTAATTTGGTTTCATAACAAAAACGCAAAAAATAGAAAAACAAAATTTGCTTGCCAATGTCCAAGGTGTTGCATAAGTAATAAGCCTTCGTTATCTGGGAACCAACTAAAAAGAATAATAGTGCAAGAATAGGAAAAAAGAAAAGAGGACGCAGTAGGTTAGAAAACAATAGAGAGATACTACGATGCTACTTATTATAGAAGATAGCACAATTGGCAAAGGATAAGGTAAAGCAATGGAGACAAATTGCTAGGATGTAGAGAGCTTTTTCTCTTGGTTTTTATAAAGAACAAACAGTGAGTTACAAAACCATCTCAAAGAGTTAATGCGGAAAGACAAGGGCAGCAAGTTCATAGTGATAAAAATTTATATTTTAATGAGACGTAAGTGAGCATGGAAGGTTATGATTAAAAAAAAAAAAGAAATATAACATAGGAGATCAAAAGAAAAAAATTTGCTTGCTAATATTCAATGTGCTGCACAAGTAAGAGGCCTCGGTTGATATGGAACCAACTGAAAAATAATCGTGCAGGAAATGAAAGAAGAGACAGGAGGAGGCGAGGAGTGAGAAGAAGAGAAAAAGATATACTATGATGTTAGCTATGATAGGAGATAACCCACAACGGAAAGGGCAATCGAGATGAACAGCTCAAACTTGGATAGCTCTCTCTTCTAAAGTTCTAAAAGGATTAGACACTGAGTTAAATAAGATAAAAGAACGAAGCAAAAAAATCTAAAAATATTAATGTGGGGAGGCACTATTAGCAAGTTCATGGTTAAAAAAATTTAGTTTTTGAAGGGGTACAAGTAAACAGGGAAGGTGATGATAAAAACCAATAAATATAACTGAAGCGAACCAAAAAAATAAAAAATAAAAACAAACGAGTTTTTTCGAGAGCAACACTTCTATCCCTAATGTGAAATTAATCCTAAAATGAAAAATCTTTTCCATATCCCCTTTTCTTGACAAAATTTCTCTATCATAGACAATCACAACGATTAATCCAACAAATTTGACATCCTATCTTTTTAATTTGGTTTAATAACAACAACTCAGGACATCGAAAAATAAAATTTGCTTGCTAACGTTCAAGGTGTTGCACAACTAATAGGCTTGCGTCGTCCAGGAACCAACTAAAAAATAGTAGTGCAAGATAGGAGAAGAGAAAAGAGGAAGCGGTGTGTTAGAAAACAAGAGAGAGAAATACTATGATGCTAATTATTATAGAAGATAGCTCAACTAGCAAATGATAAATAAGGCAATGGAGACAAACAGCAAAGACTCAGAAACCATTTTCTCTTGGGCTTCTATAAGGAACAAACAGTGGGTCACAAATGATACGCGAATGACGCAAAAACATTAAAACAGTCAATGAGAGAAGAAACGGGAAGCAGGTTCATGGTGATAAAAATTTATATTTTAATGACGTGCAAGTGAGTGTGGAAAGTTACAATAAAAAAGAAGAAGCATAATACAGGAGGTAGAAGAAAAAAATTTGCTTGCCAACGTTCGAAGTGTTGCACAAATAAGAGGCTTCAGTTAATAGGGAACCAACAAAAATAAAATGGTACAGCAATAGAAGAAGATAAAGGAGGAGGTAGTGAGTTAGAACAAGAAAGACAAAAATACAATGATGCTGATCGTGGTAAAAAATATCTCAACTGACAAATGGAAAGGCCAATTGGGACGAATAGCTCAAACTAAGATACCTCTCTCTCATAAAGTTTTAAATGATAAAGAAGATATAGGGACAATATAGAAACATCAAAAAGAGAGTAATGTAAGAAGGCACTAGTAGCAAGTTCATAGTGATAAAATTTTAGTTTTTAAAGGCATGCAAATGAGCCTGGAAGGTGATAATAAAGACCAATGAATATAACAGAAGTGAAACAACTTCTTGACTTGTAAGTTCAAAGAAAAAATAGAGAAATGAAACAAATGAGTTATTCGAGAGCAACCCATCTATCCCAAATGAGAAATTAATCCCAAAATGAAATTCTTCATCTTCCTTTTCCTAGCAATATTTCTCTATTTGTAGACTATTGCAACAATTAAACAAACTAATCTGATATCCTATCTAATTAATTTGGTTTCATAACAACAATGTATGAAATAGAAAAACAAAATTTGCTTGCCATTATTCAAGATGTTGCACAAGTAACAAGCCTTCGTTATCCGGGAACCTACAGAAGAACAATGGTGCAAAATAGGAGAAGAGAAAAGAGCAGGTGGTGGGTTAGAAAACAAGAGAGAGAAATACTATGATACTAATTATTATAGAAGATAGATCAACCAGTAAAAGTAAAAGGTGTTGCACAATGATACTAATTATTTGCTTGCCAATGCTAAAGGTATTGCACAAGTAAAAGGTCTCAGTTAATAGGGAACCAATAGAAAAAAAAATTGATGCAGCAATGAAAAAAAGAAAGGAGGAGCCGGTGAGTTAGAAGAAGAAAGACAAATACTACGATGCTGATTATGGTTGAAGATATCTCAACTGACAAATGGAAAGGGCAATCAAGATGAACAGCTCAAACTCGGGTATATATGTCTCCCTTAAAGTTTTAAAAGCATTAGACACTAAGATAAAGAAGATATAGGGACGAGGTAGAAACATCAAAAAAGATTAAGGTGGGATGGCACTAGTAGTAAGTTCATGGGGATAAAAATTTAGTTTTTAAAGGAGTGCAAGTGAGCTTGGAAGGTATGATAAAAACCAACGAATATAACAGAAGTGAACCAACTTATCGACTCAAAAGTTTGAAAAAAACAATAGAAAAATGAAACAAACGAGTTCATTCGAGTGAAACCCTTCTATCCCAATTAAGATATTAATCCCAAAATGAAAATTCATTTTTGTACTCCCTTTTCCTAGCAACATTTTTCTGTTTATAGACAATTACAACAATTAAACTAACTAATTTGATATCCTATCTAATTAATTTGGTTTCATAACAACAATGCATGAAATAGAAAAACAAAATTTGCTTGTCAATGTTCAAGGTGGTGCACAAAGTAACAAGCCTTCGTTATCCCGGAACCTACAGAAGAACAAGACAGATAAATACTATGATACTAATTATTATAGAAGATAGATCAACTGGCAAAAGATATAGTAAAGCAAATGAAACAAATAGCTAAGACTCAGAGAGCTTATCCTCTTGGCCTTCAATAAGGAACAAACAATGGCTTATGAAGATAAATGGATGATGCAAAAACATCTAAAATGGTCAACATGGGAAAATAAGACAGTAAGTTCACGGTGACAAAAATTTATATTCTAAAGGGGCACAAGTGAGCATGGAAGGTTATGATAAAAAAGAAAGAACAGAACCCAAGAGATAGAAGGGAAAAAGATTTCTTGCCAATGCTAAAGTGTTGCACAAGTAACAGGTATTAGTTAACAAGGAACCAACAGAAGAAAAAAAAATGGCTCACCAATAGAAGAAAAGAAAGAAAAAAGAGGTGAGTTAGAAAAAGAGAGACAAAAACACTCCGATGCTGATAATGGTAGAAGATATTGCAACTGACAAATGAAAAGGGCAATCGAGACGAACAACTCAAACTCGGATAACTCTCTCTCTTAAAGTTTTAAACGCAATAGACACTGAGATAAAGAAGATATAGGGATAAGATAGAAACATCAAAAAAGATTAATGTGCGAAGGCACTAGTAGCAATTTCAAGAAGTTAAAAATTTAGTTTTTAAAGGGGTGCAAGTGAGCAAGGAAGGTGAAGATAAAAACCGACGAATAATCAACAAATATAACAAAAGTGAACCAACTTCTTGGCACATAAGTTTGAAACAAAAATAGAAAAATAAAGCAAACAAGTTCGTTCGAGTAAAACCCATCAACCCCAAAAGTAAAATTAATCCCAAAATCAAAATTCATTTTCATATTCCTTTTTTCTATCAATATTTCTCTATTTGTAGACTATTACAAGAATTAAACTAACTAATTTCATATCTAATCTAACTAACTTGGTTTCGTAATAGCAACGCATGAGATGGAAAAACAAAATTTGAATGCCAATATTCAAGATGTTTATCATAACAAGTAAGAGGCTTCGATTACTGGAGAACCAAACGAAAAAAAAAAAAAAACGGGGCAACACTAGAAAAAGAGAAAGAAGGAAGCAGTGAGTTAGACGAAGAGAGAAATACTATGATGCTGATTATGGTAGAAGATATCTCAACTAACAAATGGAAAGGACAATCAAGACGAACAGCTCAAACTCACATAACTTTCTCTCTCTTAAAGTTTTAAAAGAAATAGACACTGAGATAAAGAAGATATAGGGACGAGGTAGAAACATCAAAAAAGAACAATGTGGGAAGGCACTAGTAGCAAGTTCATGGTGATAAAAATTTAACTTTTAAGGGTGTGAAAATGAGCATGGAAGGTGATGATAAAAACCAATGAATATAACAGAAGTGAAACAACTTCTTGACTCGTAAGTTCAAAAAAAAAATGGAAAAATGAAACAAATGAGCTTATTCGTGAGCAACTCTATTATCCCAAATGAGAAATTAATCCCAAAATGAAAATCCTTTTTCATTTCCCCATTTTTTGGCAATATTTCTCCATTTGTAGACTATTGCAACAGTTAAACTAACTAATTTGATAGCCTATCTAATTAATTTGGTTTCATAACAAAAAAAGATGAAATCGAAAAATAAAATTTGCTTGCCAATATTTGAGGTGTTGCACAAAGTAACAGGCCTTCATTATCCAGGCTCTTACAGAAGAACAACAGTGCAAGAATAGGAGAAAATAAAAGAGAATGTGGTGGGTTAAAAAACAAGAGAGAGAAATACTATGATACTGATTATTATAGAAGATAGATCAACTGGCAAAGAATATGGTAAAGCAAAGGAGACAAACGGATAAGACTCAGAGAGCTTTTTCTCTTGGCCTTTGATAAGGAACAAAAAGTCAGTTACTAAAGACAAACGGACGACGCAAACATATCTAAAAGGTCTGATGTGGAAAGACAAGGGCAACAAGTTCACGGTGATAAAATATATATATATTTTAATGAGGTGCAAGTGAGCATGGAAGGTTATGATAAAAAATAAGGAACATAAGATAGGGGAAAGAAGAAATAAATTTGCTTGCCAATATTCAAGGTTTTGCACAAGTAAGATGCCTTCGTTAATAGAGAACCAACTGAAAAAGAATGGTACAGCAATAAGAGAAGAAAAATGAGAAGGCGGGAAGTTAGAAGAATATAGACATAAATACTATGACACTGATTATGGTGAAAAGGTAACTCAAACTCAAATACCTCTCTCTCTTAGAGTTCTAAAAGTAATAGACACTGAGTTAAAGACGATAAAGGGACGAGACAGAAACATCGAAAATGACTAAGGTGGGAAAGCCCGAGTAGCAAGTTCAGAGTGATAAAAATTAAGTTTTCAAAGGTGTATAAGTGAGCATGAAAGGTGATGATAAAAACCAATGAATATAACTGAAATGAACCAACTTCTTGATTCATAAGTAAGAAAATAAAAAAGAAAAATGAAAACAAACGAGTTTATTTGAGAGCAACCCTTCTACCCCAAATGAGAAATTAATTCCAAAATGAAAATTCTTTTTCATCTCCCCTTTTATTGGCAATATTTCTTACTTATAGACTATTATAACAATTAAACTAACTAATTTGATATTCTATCTAATTAATTTGGTTTCATAACAATGCATGAGATAGAAAAACAAAATTTAATTGCCAACGTTCAAAGTGTTACACAAGTAAAAGGCTTTCGTTATCTGAGAACCAACTGAAAAACAATGGTACAAAAATAAGAGAAGAGAAAAGATGACGCGGTGGGTTAGAGAACCAAAGAGAAATACCATGAGGCTGATTATTACAAAAGATGGCTCAACTGGCAAAAGATAAGGTAAAAGAATGGAAACAAACAACTAAGATTCAGAGAGATTTTTCACTTGCCCTTCCATAAATAACAAACAGTGGGTTACAAAAGATAAACGAATGACGGAAAAACATCTAAAAGGGCTAATGTGGGAAGACAAGGGCAGTAAGTTCACGGTGATAAACATTTATATTTTAACGAGGTGTAAGTGAGCATGAAAGGTTAAGAAAAAAAGAACATAACACAGAAGATAGAAGAAAACAATTTACAAGCCAACATTAAAGCTATTGCACAAGTAAGAGGCCCCGATTAATTAAAAACTAATTGAAAATGAATGATACATGAATAGAAGAAGAGAAATGAGGTGGCGGGAGTTGAAACAAGAGAAACAGAAATACTATGATGCTAGTTATGGTAGAAGATAGCTCAACCAACAAATGAAAAGGGAATCGAACATAACAGCTCAAACTCAGAGAGCTCACTTTCTTAAGGTTCTAAGAGGAATAGACACTGAGTTAAAGAAATAAAGGGATAAGATAGAAACATATAAAAAGATTAATGTGGGAAGGCACAAGTAGCAAGTTCAGGTGATAAAAATTTAGTTTTTAAAGGGGT
>QLOD02054360.1:0-26080 GCA_003260245.2 Sideroxylon spinosum | reverse complement strand
TTAAATTATGATAATCATAATATTGAACGACAATATTAAAAATATTGAGATTAGCTAAATATAACATTAAATTAAAAAATCAATTAATAACTATTAATATTAGTTAAAATACTAAACAATGAATTATAATATTGATAATGTAATTAAACTACTTTAACTTAAATAGGAATTTGATTAATATTATAATAAATACACATGTATTACCAAATTGAAATTAATATTGAATTGAAGTGTTATAATATTAAATTTCTATGTTACATTACTTAATTTATAATATTAAATTATAATATTGAATTAAAAACATTAGTTCAATTATAATATTAATAGTACTATTAATTTATAATAAAATTCAGTAATAACAATAGTAGTAGTATTGGTTTATAATAAAATTAATATTAATAACAATAATAAAATACTGTTAAATTAATAACTAATACACAAACCTCTAATGCTCGAACTCAATCCAATCAATTAATTACGGTAGATATAGCAAGACGAGTTGTTAACTAATTTGTTTTGTTGCTGATTTGTTATTAATTTATTTATTGTTAATTAATTTATTGTTAATTAATTTAGTTATTGTTAATTAATTTATTTGTATCATATATTTTTATTGTCGTAGATTTTTTTATTTATTTATTAATAATACATGAACCCCTAATCTTATTTTGACCCAATGTAATATCTTTTTTGGACCCAATCTAAACAAACATTAATAATATAATACAATAAGTAAAATAATAATTTTATAATATTATAATTAGGTAATTAATAATAGTTAATTAGTTATATTAGTTACAAATACACAAATTCCTATTAGATTAATTATTTAGTAATATTATAACTAGTTAATTGTTGATATTAAATTATAGTATTAGATTAATGTAATTTATTAGTTAAATCAATAAGTAATTAGCAACCCCTAATCTAATTCCTTGGGCCCAGTCCAAATTTGAAGCAAAATAATATAAGAAAATTAGGTAAATAATAATATTATAATATTATAATTAGTTAATTAGTAATATGAAATTATAATTAGACCAATAATATTTAGTTAGTTAAAAATAATAAGTACTATAGAAACCCATAAATTAATTACTTGGGCTTAATCCAATATCGTATTTTGGCCCAATCCCAATTTTAATATTAATAATATAAAAAATTATGTAAATAATAATATTATAAAGTTACAATTTGTTAATTGGTAATATGAAATAATGTTAAATTAATATTTAATTAGTTCAAAATAATAAATACTACAGAAACCCCTAATCAAATCTAATACTTACTTGAGCCCAATCCAAAATTTAATACTAAAAATATAAGAAAATTAGATAAATAATAATATTATCATATTATAATTAGTTAATTAATAATATTAAATTATAATATTAGACAAATATTTAATTAATTCAAAATAATAAGTATTACAAAAACCCCTAATTTAATTATTCAGGCCTAATCCAAAATTTTACTTGGGCCTAATCTTACAGAAATAAAATTTTGAAATAAATTAGAATTACTTTACTTTATTCATTTGCATGCATTAGTGAAACTCAGACCCGTTCGAGAATCTTGTACGCCACATGTTTTGTCATCGTTAAGAGATGGATTTTGTCTTTGATTAGGTTTGTCATTGTTGTGATGAACAAGCAGAAATTAATGTACACGATTCTTTAATTGTCCAGTTTGGATGGTTTGGGAATGCAACTAACCATCTTATCTTCAACAACTCTTGTAATGTCCGATATTAGATGGAGTTTCGGTTGATGTCTTGTTGTGCTCCGAGTGCATACATAGAATACAACTGATGTCTTTTCTACGTCATGTACTTAGAGAATTACACGGACATGTTGCCAAAATTTTGTCTAATTAGGGGACTTAGGCATCAAGTTATTGAGTGCAAGTTGGATCGTACATTCTCGAATGGATAGGACTAACCACCCTATATTGAGAAAGTGAAGTTTAAGACTAGATGCTTTATATATTGCATAACCCTTTAGGGCTAACTATTCGTCTTCATTTTGGGACTCTGTAAAAATAGTTAGAGAGATGGATAAGAGTTGGATTGATTTTTCCGAATAGGATGTCTACGGATTATATGGTAAAGATTAATTAGTTCATCGAATTCACCAACATTTTCATAGCGAGTACATTAGTTGTCTCTGTAAAAAGTGCGTAAACTAGTATTACTACACACGGGAGTCCGTTAGGAATCATCTGATCCATAATAGGTTCCTAAAACAATATAAGTATTGGACTCTTGATGAGGAAGAGCATATCGTCGGGAGGAAACTGTTGAGGTGGAGGCCGAGGCTATGAAGGCTAATCCAATGCTCACAATGCTAGCTAATATTGCATGTAGATTGGCATTTAAAAACACAGGCTATGATACTGATCTGACGGGTGAGAGTAATCCTTGATTGGGTGTGGATGATGAAAGTTTTAAGATATTTTGAAATACTCGACGATGCACAGATAGAATTATATCCTGGATGCAATGATTTTAGTAAATTATCGTTCATTATTGAGTTATTACATTTAAAGGCATTGAATCAGTGGTCCGATACGTCATTCAACATATTACTATAATTGTTACACAGAGTTCTACCATCGAGAGCAAAGCTTGTCAATTGGTACTACCAAGCTCGCAAGCTAACTAAAAATTTAGAATTCACATGCGAGACTCTAGATGCATGTCCAAATAATTGTATATTATTTTAGACTGAGAATGTTTACCTTGATACGTGCACCGTGTGTCAGACTTCGAGGTGGAAGGATGTTGGGATTGGCCAGAATTGTCACAACACTTCGAGTGCTTTAAACCATGGTAAGCTTGTGGTTGCAAAGCAAGTACACTATTTCCACTTAAGCTAAGGCTGGATAGACTTTTCATGGCTTCTAAATTTTCTAAACTGATGAGATGGCATGCCAATAATAAAGGAGAGGAAAGGAAGTTATCTCATCTAATAGACTCTCCAATGTGGAAGGATTTCGATCAAAACACCCTAAATTTGCTACTAATAGTCATAGTGTGTGTCTTACTTAGCTGTAAATGGATTTAGGGTCATGATTGGGGTAAATCATAGTATGTGACCCATGTTATTGGTTCCGTATAATCTTCTGCCATGGTTATGTCTAAAGCAATCTTTTCTGATCCTGTTGACACTGGTTAAGGGACTGAGAGGTCCGAAGGATAAGATAGGTGTGTATTGCCTTCGGTAGAAGAGCTTCATGAATTATGGGCTGAGGGTGTGATGACGTTTGATTCAGTAGTAGATGAAATGTTAAGACTTCGAGCAGCATTACTTTGTACAAACAACGATTTTCTTGTGTATGCTAACTTGTATGGCTAGAGCAACAAAAGGGGAGTTTGCATCTCCTTGCTGTAACCAAAGTAAGAAGTCAACCTGGCTAAAGCATGGTAGAAAGTTGACATACATGGGTCACTAATGCTTTCTACCTTCGTTCCATAGGTTCGGGGGGGTAAAGTCTCATTTGATGGCACTCGGGAAAATGGTCTGGCACCACGGACAATGACGGGGGTTGATTTGTTAGCCCAGACCGAACGGGAGCACATACAAATAATTTATGATTTTCAAGATCTTTTGGCCTCCCCGACTGGTGTCTATTCCGGGTGTAAACAAGAACCAAAGTCATAATTAGAAGAAGAAGAGTATTTTCTACAAGTTACCTTACTGGAAAAATAGCATACGAAGGCATAACCTAGATGTCATACACATTGAGAAGAATATCTTTAATAATACATTGTGGACCATCCTTGGTGTTAAGAGAAAGTTAAAGAATAGTGCCAATGCTCGACGTGATTTTCAGGAGATGGGGCTGAGAACCCTTTACATTTGTAGGAGAGGGAGTCCAACAAGGCATACATTCTACCTACATAATACACGATGAACAAAGAAAAAAAGGATGCCTTCCTATCAATCCTGAAGGATGTCAAGGTACTTGATGGTTATTGTTTGAATATTTTTAAACAAGTCAACATGAAGGGAAGGATGTTACAGGGTTTGAAGAGTGACTACCTCTAGAAATTGGATCTATAAAATACCCTTAGGTATAAGGGTGTGTATTGTAGTTTTAACTCGAAGAGAACGAGTTTGAATCCAGAAGGAACCTACTGTTTTAATTTCTAAGTTTCCAAAGATGAAACAAATTTACTACCTAGTTCAAAAGTGACAATTTCAAGTGTTTGGAGGTTTTGGATTGATTTTGAATTATAAATAAAATGTAAACTACTCAATTAAACTTAATCTAAACAAAATATTGAAATTCATAATTTTAAAATGACAAATAACTAAAATTAAAGAGGTAATGTAACTAATGGATAAAGATCTTGATTCAACTTTCAATTCCGAGTGGATTGATTTTTTCACAATGTGATGTGTTTTAAGACACAGTCTAAGTTTCACATAAAAAAAATAGATCGGAAAGATGTTTTCGTGAAAGCATATAAGATTTTCCTAAACTCAGTTTTATATTCACGTTTAGGATTATAAAACCGGAAGATGTTCTTTCAATAATATTAGAGTTTAGATTTAAAGTATTCGTCTCAAAAATATAAGAGAAGTTTTAAGATTCAAAAATCCTTATCAGGGATTACAGAGAATATGATCAAGGGTTTTGTTTTCGAATGATTTTGAAATAAATGAAATTAAATATAAAAAATGTAGATCATTACGTGTACATTTTCACATAATACATGTAGACCTAAGCATATCACAACATTCATAATCATCCACTATTCCTTGATTCGTTGAATCAAGAATTAAGGTTTTAGCCTAACATGGAACTAAAATCAACACAAGTAATGAAAATGAAAACAAGATATGAAATTGCATTCATTGAATTAAAATAAAGATTCAAATATCATACTTCGAAAGAATGCGAATCGTAAATAATGTTGATAATGCTCCAACGAAAACTCCAAGAATACGTAAGAACATTCTTTAAAATATTGAAAAGAAACTAAAGAAAATAAAGAAAAACTCTGTAAAAGACTCTACGACGGCGGGAACGAACTCCCAAAACATCCTCCTAAAAGTTCTATTTATAGAGCCCTTCACAAAACCCTAAATAATTATAAAACAACACCCTAAAGTACCCAGTGGTCCGGACCGTTCATAGCTACTGTCAAGACCACAATGTTGTGATGTTCCTTTAAAACATTGCAGTGGTTTAGACGGTTTGGGAAAAGGTCTGGACCACAATGTTTATGCTGACTTTCTGCTTTGCTTTTCCTTCTTTGTTCTTGCGCTAGTTCGAATCGAAGCTCGTTGAATGGGCACCAAAGGTTCGTCGTTGTTATTTTCATCATCTTCATCACTGCTAATCACGATTATTTCCTCTTTTTTCCTGAATTAAAGAGAATAAAACAAATAAATAATAAAGATTAACAAAACTAAGAAATTTATTAAGTAATGCATGCTTCTAATGTTAAGTTATAGAGTTCATAATTACACTTTTCAAGTGTTATCAAAGAGTCTTGACAATCACATTCTCATTCAACAATTACTGCCTATTGCAATAAGAAATTATCTGCCTAAGAATATGGTGGAGCCATTGATTGAGGTTAGTAACTTCTTCAAACAATTTTTTTTATAGAGTTCTCCATACAAAAGATATAAAGGGTTTGTAAGAGAGGATTTCATTAACACTGTGCCATCTAGAGAAAATTTTCCCATCGGTGTTCTTCGATGAAATGATTCACTTGACCGTATACTTAACCGATGAAGCCCGGTTTGGTGGCCCTGTCTACTTCAAGTGGATATACTCAATCTAAAGGTACATGAACACATTAAATAGGCATGTGCATAACAAAGCTCGTATGGAGGCATCCATAGCCGAGGGTTATTTGATGGATAAGTGCACTAATTTATGCACTGCATATCTCCAAACGAAATTAATCAGGCCAAAAATAATAAATGAAGGTCTTGTTGGGGAGGGCATGTCATTTGATCTTGACCACATCGAGTGGGTTCAAGCTAACTAGTTCATGCTCTTCAACACTCAATCGGTTGTGCCATTGACTCAGCAAGTCATTCCTTCTTACTACGAGTAAATTGTGTAAACTTGTAATAATTATTGTGCTTATCGGTAACACAATTTGGTATACATTGTAGGAGACACATGAATGAATTGAAATAGGACATGCCTCAGGCAACAGATTGTCAAATTCGGCTATCCTATTATCAATCGTTTCATAACTGGCTTAAGAATTACATACATATTAAATATTTAAATGTAGTTTTATATATCCTGCTACATTACTTTAAATTTGTATTCAATTAATACGTGATCTGCGTAAGTTTACAATTTACGAAGCACTGGCGAGTCAGCTTTAACCAATGAAATGAACTACTTAGCTGATGGTCCCTATATGACGACCCAACATTACATAACTTGCAACATCAATGGGTTTGATTTCGCATAAAGCAAGTAGAAGACAAGCGTGTTACGTAAAATAATGGCATCAGTTATCCATCTGTCGATAGTGGTTACTACTATGACCAGTTGAACAACATTATTAAAGTCGTATATAATTGTGGTTCGAGATTTCTATTGTTCAAATGTGATTGGGTTGATCCATTCCCTTGGGTTAAAACTGATAAGTACTAGTTTAAATTGGTAAAATTTAACAATTTGTTATATAGAAATGTGTGAATACAACATGAAGCCTACATATTAGCATCGATGGCAAAGCAAGTATATTACATCGGAGATCGAGCTAATCCTAATTGGAAAATTAGGGTTAGAATGTTGAGACGGGGGCGTATCAAATTGAATGCAATGAGCGAGATATTGATGCATTTGCCCGACAAGTTCTTGACTAGGATATCATAGTCCTACGTGAGGAAGATACTAATTGGGTTAGGGAGACAGTTGTGCATTTTCTTTTATCTAATAAAGAGTCTACTTACATGAATAATAAAGAGTTGTGTGCTTTTTTTTTATCCAAACAAAGTTTTTTTAAAACATTTATATTTTTAAAATTTATGAACATATATGTAGACATGTCTAGACACTCTAGGAGGAGATCTAGTCCCCGGACGATGGCTTAGTGTCTTAGCCTTTCCTGTGCAGGCAGTAGCAACATAGATGCCGCTGCAGCATCACTGCAGTGCTGGCTTATCCTTCGACACACAGTCAGGTAGGGCTGACCTTATATCGACTGGTAAAAATTATTAGTTTAAGAGATATTTAAGCCTTTATAATATTTTTCATTTGACACATTAAACTTAATATTTTGTATACAACAGGTTCTCCTACTCTGAGTAGGCCTTCTAGGGCAAGTAGAGGGCCTTCGAAGGATTGTCACAGTGGAATTACAGGTCACAGTGGATGACCGTGCAGTAGGATGATACACCCCACCCAGTGGGCAAGGCCAGACATTGACTCACTTCATAGATCAGACACATGGTTCGTAATCCGATAAGATTCCCACTGACCACCCTCGATTGGGAGGGTTTCCTATTTGATGAATTCGAGGGCCTCTAGGCAAAGGTGCAGATATAAAAATTTGGTTGAATTATACGTGGCATACATGTTGAAACTTATAATACTAAACCATATTTTGTAATTTATCCTTTTCAGGCTAATGTGGTTGCTGTTTCTCCAGACTTCCAGAACGTTTACCATGACAAGTGCCAGATGATTTGGAAAGACTATAAGAATAAGATCAAGTCAAGCCATTGGAAGGGCCATGAGAATGTCCCTAACATTGTTTAGCGCGTCTCAATGGGCATCTTCCTCCACTAGTGGGCTGAGCTTGCCAATTACTAGTTAAGCGACCAAACACGGGTGAGTACATTGCGATCTTAGTTTTTTTAGTTATAAAGCATAAATTACAAAAGCTAATTAACAAGAAATAAGAACATGAGGAGGCCACGAAGAACTCGTAAAAACAAGGGATGTAGAGCCCCCCACAAGGAAGGGAATCGGCACTTTATGCAGGTCATCCACAAGGTAAATCGTTAGCCTACAGCATAAATATTTCATTTATATCATGTCATACGATAATAATATTTTAAGATATAATTAAACGTTCAATAGTTGATAGAAGAGGGTCAGAAAACTGATCGGATGGCTGTCTGGTTACGGACACAAGATGAGTGTTTACGGAAAGTTTAGGCTATACGAGTATTAACTTGTTATTTATTCATTTTTCCTTTAGATAATTTAGTTACTTATCTTTCTTATCCATTTCATATTATTTCTCGTAGGCTCAATTTGAGGCACGTCTGGCTGAACAGTCGACAGAGAAAAGGGAGTCCGAGCAGAAGAGAGATGTGATATTCTTCTTTATCATCAAACACGACGGGCATTGATACATGCTCACACGGGAGGCAAGCATTCGACACCAGTCCTTCGCATGAGCAAAGTCATCCTCTCAGGCCAGACGCTGTGATCGGGACGTACTATAGATTTCTATCAGGATATGGACACGCAAGAGGTGTCGCTTTAACCCGAGATGATGGTCGAGTTGGAAAGGAGCTTGTCTCAGAATCAGAGTCGTCCTCCCCCTCCCATTCTTAGGTTAGAAATGATTAACTTTCGTATTTATATCTAATTAAAATTTTATAAATTTATATATTTGTGTTTTGTTGTCACGTTCTCATTCGCTTATTGTTTCATTATAGGATCCAGACAATGGCGGCTAGTTCTCTTGGACTAGACTAGGGTGATTTTGATTGTTATTTTTGTTATTTTTATTTCTTGTGTACATTTGTATATAACAAAATTTGTAACTAAACCTTCGTATTTTTTTGTATATATTAACGTATATTTTTGTTTTATTTTATTTAATAAATTTTTTATTACATGTACAATTTAAATTGTAACCAAAAAATTTAATTTAGAAATAAATATTTAAATATAAATAATATAAATGATAAATGAATTTAGAAAATTAATAAAAATAATTTAATTAAAAATATAGAAAATTCTTTTTGAAAAATATTTAAAAACCTTATTGCGACCGCCATATATAGTCACCAAAAAAATGTAAAAGAATTATAATTTGTAAAAATAAAAATAAAAAATTAATATATTATTTGCGACTAGTAGATACTGTTTCTAATAACTAAGCAAACGGATAGTATTACCCACCCACCACATGGTGTGGACTGGCGCAAGTTCATGGGACATCATTAATGGCCGCTTGTTAAATATTAGCAACCGCTCAAATGTTTCAGAACAAAATTCCCCGATGGTGGCCCTTTCCGTTGCTAGTACTATAGCTATCGCTTTAGCGACGATGCAATTGTGACTCTTTACTAGTGGTCGTTATGCTGTCGCCAATACTTCTTAGCGACTGTTTCCTCCTAATAACTGCCATTGTAGTTTCACACTGTGGTAGATTGGTGTGGTGCTGGACGATCTAATGATTTTGGAACAATATTGATCATCTTCAATGGCAGTACTCACTGGAGATAGCCGGGTAAGAGCTAGGATAGCCCAAAGTAAGACGGAGATAAAGAAGTTTGGTGGTGAGACCAAATGTGTCTGTCCTTTAGATATGGAAGGTTGGGGTATTTATAATCCCTTAGTCTTAACTAGAAAGTAAGACTGTGATTGTAGAGGTATAGGGGTTAAGTGAATTAGATGTGACGGAGACAACTGAATTAGATGTGATAGAAACAATTCCTTAAGTGTCAGACTGGGGTATTGAGGTATCTAAGGTATTACGATTTACAATTGAACATGAGGGTGCCGCCTAGTAAGGATAATTGATATTAATAAGGGTGTCAGAGATATGGGTGAGTCTGTTCCTTCTCCTTAGGCTGGTTGAAGGAAGATCTCAACAATTCTCCTAACTCTAGCCACCAGTCCGTTCATCCCTCGATAGTCCCACAGGTGAGTATGTGCTAGTGAGCCCGTTGGTTAGGCAATCCCTAGGCCTTATGCCTGGCCTAGGGCAAATCTAAGTGTTTATTAAATGCCCTCTGCCTTAGATTGGCCACCGTAAGAAGGGCCGATGGTTTGGAATGTCTTTTTGTTACTAAACGTTAGCCGCATGAGGAAACAATAGCTTGGCGTGGCCAAGATCCATGCAGGACTAGAGGTCAATGCGGCGCCTAGTCATCTACACACATAAGAAAGGAAATATGTAGTAATTATTCAGTGAGATCTAGCAGTGTTTTCCTCTTTCTTGTAAGCAAATTCAAGTAGAGAAGGCAACATAAGTAAAGAAAGAAGGGGCATAGGATATTTACTATGATAGTTAGAACCAAATGAAGAAGAAGATGACAATGAGTTGAAGCCCTTTGATGAACTCTTCTTGCAATCACTAACGGAGGCAAAGGCAGATGCAAAGCCAAAGGGGTTTAGGTAAAAATCAAGGGGAGCTTACCTCTGCAACTTGCTCAAAGGTCTTCGCTGTACAAACTCATCCTTGGGAGGGATTGTTTGGAAGCCTCGAAATTGATCATCAGTTCCCTCAATAGCAACTGAACTAAATAATGTAAGATAAGAAAACAAAGCTTTAGCTAGAGAGGCATAGATTAGTGAGTAAACTAGCAAAACTAACTGTGAGGTTGTTCAAGTTTAGTTTAAAATTTTGATTAAACTTAAAAAATGTGTTTATTAAATTTTAATTAAGATGAGCATGAGTAATTTAATTGTTTTATACAGTTTAATTTTAGGATTTATTCCACTTATACTCTTTGTGATTTTACTTTTGTATATTTAGACCCTACGGGTTGCATAGATATGCACTTGGACCCTTGATATTTGTATTAAATTCATATAGACCCATTATGTTAGATTTTTCATCTAAAAATAAACTTTCCACCAATTTAATGCTATGAAATTACTTTTATACTCTTAATAATAATAACAATATTTATAGTATGAGATAGTTTATCTTTTTTTTTTTTATATATAATCATTACATTCTAATTAATTAATTATATTTTTTTGTGAACCTTTTCTATATGAGTACTTTACATTATACTTTACATCAAAATCTTCAAAATTTTTTCATCTATTTTTAGTAATTATATATTAGTAATTATACATATATTAGTGATTATACATGTATTAGTAATCAACATTTTTTCATCTTCAAAATTCTATATTAGTAATTATGCATATATGTAAATTATCATTATGTTTTTTTGTTAATAATCTGATATACTTTGTCTTTAAAAAAAAAAAAAAAAAGAACCTAATAAACATGGAAGAGATAAAATTTTAGTTTCTCATTCGTTTTTTTTTTTTTTTTTTTTAAACTTCCTTTCCATTAACATTGAACAATAACGAAAAAACCTTATTCTCAAAATTTTTCATGTATTTTTTTTATTAATATTAAGGATATAAAGATAATTTCAATGTTGAATTAATCAAAATTAAATTTTGGATGAACAATTTTAACAGTAGACATTTGAGTGAATGTAATATAAATCTTAGAAAGTCTAGATATACATTTATGAAACTTATAGGATCTAGGAGTGTGCTTAGAGTAGCAAAAAGTTAATAAAAATTGATAAAAAAAATTAGGCTAGTAATTCGTGTATTAAGACAAAAAAAAATTGGTAATTTTAAAAATTTTAAATATTTTTTGGCAAATTTTAAAACTTCAAACAAAGCCTAAATGTACATACCGGAAACCATATAAAATGTATGTGAAATAAACCCATTAATTAAGTTGAATTTGAATTGAACTCAAAATTAAAGAAGATGCAAATTGCATTCAAGATTAATTTTATAATGTACATGTCAAGCTCAAATAAATTTCTTAGTGAGTTGAATTTTAATGACCCACATATATACAATATAATATTATCTGCTTTGAGCTTGGTTATAGCTTCCCATGAGGTCACCTATGTTGGTGTTACTCCTATTTAAGCACGCTTAATCCTGAAATTCCCATTGAACCTGCTTTACTATCCCGCAAGTAGAGTCGACAATCCTTTTCCCTAATAGCATAGGTAGAATCCGTTAGAGGCAAAGTCTATATTTTCAACTAGTTATTGATACAATTTGTAATGACCTGTATATACACATTACAATATTATTCGCTTTGGACTAAGTTGCTTCTCAAAGGGTCACCCATCCTGATACTGCTTTTACTTGAGCAGGCTTTAACCTAGAATTCCCACTGAATCCAGTATCCTCACAATTTTAAAACATGTTGTAGTTTATAGATACGAAGTATTACATATACGCCAACTTCTTCCTGCATCCGTACGATGTGGGACAGGAGACATTATTTATCTACTTCACCCCCCACTTTACTCTCTCGCAAATAACGTCCCTCACATGAATATAAAGTAGTGAATTTCTTTAATCTTGTGAAAATTAAAAATCAACACAGTAGGTTCCTTATGGATTCGACCTCATTCTTACCGAGTTAACACTACATTGCACACCCTTGCATTTGGGGGTAATTTTAGACGCAATTTCTAGAGGTAGTCAAGTTTTTGGTGCCGTTGCCGGGGAACCTTAAACTAGTTTTCAAGTTGCTTTAGATTAAAGTTTATTTATTACCTTTTATATATAAAAAAAAATTATTTCTTTTGAGTTTTATTTATGTTTCTTTTGCAAAGTGTTCTCAAGAAAATAATTTCTAAATTTCGAAAAGAAATAGAATCTTTGGAAATCCGAATTCAAGAGGAAGAAGAACAACTTGAACTTTTTGAAACTTTTGAGCAAAGAATGGTATTCTGTAAACATCTTATTGATGTAGAACTTAATTTAAAGATTTGCAAAAGAGAATTAAAATATTTTCAAAAAGAACTTTTTAAAATAGCTTTTTGAATTTCATTTTATTTTCCTAGAATTCTATTTTTTTTTTTTACTTATCTAGTTTATGAGTGCTTGGAATCTTAGGGGTGAAGGTAGATTAATACGTTCAGAGAACATCACTATTTCATTCTATTTTTCGTCTCAGGAATATGAATTTTGGTGAATTCACTCATGGTCCTTTTGATGCCCAAGCAGGCATAGCGTCTCTAAGTGACCAATTTGGATATGACTGTACATTAGAGACTTATCACCAATTACCCCAATTCTTTGGGCATAAGGAGGAAGACCTATGTCTTCACCTTGATAGGTTTGAGGTAGTATGTGGTTCATATGATGCTAGAATGAGTGAGAGACTTAGGTTTTTGTTTTCCCTTTGTCCTTACAAAGTGTAGCTGGTGACTGATGTTATACTTTTGGTGAATGGACCACTTGGGAACAATGTTGTCAAGATTTATTGAGAAATTTCTGTTTATTCATCAAACCTTCACCCATAGCCTTCAAATAAAAATTTTTTATCAAAAGAATGGTGAAGTATTTTATAAATGCTGGGAAAGATTTAACATACTTTTGGACACTTTCCCAAGTCACAGATTAGAGTTATGGGACATCCTAGCCATATTATATAATGCTCTATCTTACGAGTTTCACCATGCGTTTGATATAGTCTTGGGTAGGGAATTTCTTGATCTCACCCCGAGTGAGACATGGTCATTCCTTGAATTGTTTTATGAACATACCAGGCCACGGGAAAGACTTGAACCTAGTTTTGAACCTCACACACTTGAAAACCACACTGACCCTTTCCTGTATACTCCTACTTCACTTGCTATTCATGATCCATGCTTTGGAAGTAGTATATGTCTAGAGCCTAATTATTCGGATTTTAAATCTCCCAACCTTGTTCTACTTACCGAAGGCTAATCTGAGGAGCCCCGAGATTATTGGCTTAGTGAACCTGACGATGCACAATTTGATACCATAGACACCGAATAGTGTAATTACCCTAATCATGTTGAGGATAGTTGGGATGAGCATCTTTCTCATTTTCCTGTGTCTTTCCTATACAAGAGAGTTCTTTACCACCTACCGAGAGTCAGAGCAACATGTAATCCTCACCAACTATTGAGCTTAATGCTCAACCCACCCCAGTCACCTCGAGCCAGATTAAGAGTCCTTTGACTCCAACTGAGCATTTGAATGTCACATGGCCTGAGGAGCACATCATTGATTCAACTGAACTTAACTCAATTCACTACACGCCTGAGGTTAAAAGTGGTGTACACTTCTCACCTTTTGAGTCAGCCCCACCTGAGAAGTTCATTTCGGGGATTGTAAGCAATCATGCGACCGATCATCACTGGGGGAAGTAGTAGATATTAGGGGAGAGTATGTTGATTTTCTAGGCATCAAGAGATTGACTAAACCTACCATGTCCATGTCCGTACATAAATTATGGTCACATCCGGGGTTTTATGAACCTCATTTAGCTCTTCATCTCTCGGTGTGTTTTATGCCCAATGAGAGTCTACCTTTTGTGTTTTGTGGGCCCAAAGAGAATATTTTATATTTTAACCCATTTATGGATGCATGGGCTAGAAATGGTGTTAGATAATCCCTTTCTTTCTTTCATTCATACATAGTAGATTAAAATTTTCTTTTCCTTATTTTTTAGTGTTTTTTTAGTTTAATTTTCTTCTTTTATTTCATTTTTTATTTCTTCTTTTGTACTAACTCTTTCTTTTGTCTTATTTTCATTTTTATTTATTTCTTATTTTCTTTCTAACCTTTTCGCTTATATAGTTGCTTTTATTTTCTTCAACTAAGGAAACTCTTGAGATAATATCCTTTCTCTCCCTTTTATTTAGTCTTAAACCTCCAAGTTTGGTACTTCATATATATATAAAAGTTATTGTTGGAAGTGTTGTAGACTCTAGGTTGGGGGTGTATTAGGTGATGCCTTAAGAGGCTTAAATAATGGGTGCATGCTTAACTTCTATGTTCTATACTGATTAATTACTATGCTCATCATCATCATGCTCAATTATCACACTACAGAACCATTTATTTTTCATGGTTCTAATATTAAGGACAATGTTTGGTTTAGGTTAGGGGTAGCATTCGCATGATAGAGTTTGCATGATGACCCTTATTTGTGCTAAAATTGTCAAAATTTAAAAAAAAATTTGAACATCTTTGAGCTAGAATGCATAAGTGAGCAATTTTATTCTTACATGTTGGCCCTTTTTGGATTGGTTGGTTATGTAATTGAGTGAGAAAGTGATAAGTGAATCTTATTCAAGCTTTAATAGGAAACTTAGTTCAAGTTGAGTGTGTCATGACCTTGTACCTTTTTGTTTTTAACTATCATAGAGAAGAGCTTATGTGCTTAGGAGTAGACTTTGTTTGACATTGGTTAATTGAGCATTATTAGACTAGGTGGAGACTTATACTCCTTAATGATGAGTTTTTGAGCATATTATTCTTTTCTTGAGGGGTTACACATAATCATGGCCCTTTTATTATTAGTTTGATTTTCAATGCACCAATTGCACCACATATAACTACATGAGTTTCACATGGCACAATATGAGTTGTTGTGAGCTTAGAATGTGATGCTACGCCCTCCTTTCTATTTGCCTTATTGTTCTTTCTTGATTATCAATTATCTTTGGAACCAACTTGAGCCTTTTGATATAGTGTGTATTATGTTTTTTTCTTGGTTTCTACCTTATATATTATCCCTTAGCTTTATTCACACACTTTAAGCCTTACCTTCACATAGCTTGGGTCGTAAGAGTGCCTCAATGCCAATGATGTGAACTAGGGTTGAGAATGGAATCTTTGGAGAGCATATTTAGAGGAAATGTTGGGTGAAAAAATTTAGCTGATGTATGTTTTAATTTACTTAAAAAAAGAAAAAAAATATTTCTCATTTCTTTTTGCTTGTGGAATTGTGGGACTTATGCATTATATCGTTATATTTGAAAAGGTCCCATGAGTAGTTTGTAAGTTTATGAATGCTTTCTTGTTGAGATTTTTATTGGGGTTTAGGAATTGGTTAAATTGGGACTTGTGTGCACTTGAACATTCCTATCCTAAGATGTTTGCTTTGATTTCCATATGTCCCATTGTTAACCTTAACCCATGGCCAAGTTACAACCGAAATAAAGACCTAGCGGATTCTAAGCAAGCAACTCTTATATTGTACTTGTAGTGGTCTTGTGTAGGTTGTGTGGTGTGATCCATCACCCATGCATTGGAATATTGTTACGAGGTGTCCACTTTGAACTTCAATTCAGTTCAATTACATTTTTATGGGGTTGTGTGCAATTAGATTATCATCATATGCTAATAGGTATATTTGAACCCTGGATGCGTTAACTTCTTTCTATGAGTGATATCTTGTGAGTATTTGAAGTCAAAACATAGCTCCATTTATGCTCTTGCAACCTTGTTGAATGAATGAAACAATTTTGCACACATGCTCTTCCTATCTTGATAATCCATGCATTTATGTTGAGCACTTGGGAATTACACATGATATTTGGGTTTTGTGATCGTTGGGCTTGAACTTAAGTCATTTTTTATCTTAATCACTTTTTGACATCTTGAGGCCATGCTATAGAATTTTGTGGGTAGATTCACTACAAACTCTCACGCGACTTCACTCGTCCACTAAGGGTAACCTAGGGGTTTAAAAGGCTTACTACACGTAGCTAAGTATAGCTGTGTTTCCAACGAAAAGAGAAATAGGTAGCCGTTTGCATTTATGTTGATAAAGTCATTGCTAGGGACTAGCAATGTTTAAGTTGGGGAGTGTGATTACACTTGAAAAGTGCAATTATAGACTCTATACTTAGCATTAGAAGCATGTATTGTTTAATAAATTTACAAGTTATGTTAATATTTATCACTTATTTGTTTTATTCCCTTCAATACATGAAAGAAGGGGAAATAATCGTGATTAGCAGTGATGAAGATGAGAAAAACAATAACAAGAAGCCCTTGGTGTCCACACAAAGAGCCCCAGTTCGGAGTAGAACTAGAACAAGGAGAGAAAAGCAAAGCAGAAAGTCGAAGTAAGGACGGCCCGGACCATCTCCCAAACGGTCTGGACCATTGTAACATAGTCCAAAGAGCAAATAACTCGGACCATCTCCCAAACGGTCCAGACCACTGCACCATAAAGTGAAGAAAGCAACACATTGTGCTCCGAACCGTAGCCACGGGTGGTCCAGACCACCTGGCAACTTAGGGTCTCGTTTTGTAGTTTTTAGGATTTTGTGAAGGGCTCTATAAATAGAACCTTTAGGGAATTATTCTAGGAATCCGTTCTAGCCGTCGTAGATATTTTCACAGAGTATTCTTTAAGTCTTTTTTCAGTTCTTTTCATTATTGGGACGAATGTTCTTTCAAGTTCTTGGATTTCTTGTTGAAGGATTTGTTGCTTTTTGTATTCTTACGAAGTACGATATTTGATTTTTTTTTTTTAAATCAATGAATGCACTTTCATATTTACTTTTTATTTTCATTACTTGTATTGATTTCGATTCTATTTAGGCCAAAATCCTAGTTCTTGATTCAACGAATCAAGGAAGAGTGGATGATTATTAATTTTGTGATGTTCGTAGACCTACATGTATTGTATGAAAACTTACACGTAGAGATCTACACTTTTTAGATTTAATTTCATTTATTTTAAAACCTTTGGAAAACAAAAACCCTTGATCATATTGACTAAAATCACTGATAAGGACTTTTGAATCTTAAAATTCCTATTATATTTTTGAGATGAAGATTTTAAATCTAAAACCCTAATTTTATTAAAAGAATATCTTTTGGTTTTATAATCCTAAACGTGAGTATAAAACTGAGATAGGGAGAATTTTGTATGCTTTCACGAAAGCATCTTTCTGATCTACTTTTCCTTTCTGTGAAATTTTGATCGTTTATTAAAAAAACATATCACATTGTGAAATAATCAATCCATCTGAGATTGAAAGTTGAATCAAGACGTTTATCTATTAATTGAATTGAATCTTTTAATTTCAATTATTTATTGCCTGAAATTCTAAATTTTTAATTCTTTATTTAGATTAAGTTTAATTGAGTAGTTTATATTTTAGTTATAATTTGAAAGCAATCCAAAACCTCAAACACTTGAAACAGCACTTTTGAACTAGGTTGTGAATTTTTTTAATGTTGTGAAACTTAGCAAGTAACACAATAGGTTCCTTGTGGATTTGACCTCATTCTTACCGAGTTAAAAGTATACTGCACACCCTTGCACTCTAGGGTAATTTTAGATGCAATTTCTAGAAGCAGTCAAGAAGCAAGGCATTCAATCAATTTCTCTCCAGCTTACAATGTTCATCACTTCATGGTTACACCAAAATATAGTGAAAGGGTAGAGACGAGGCTGGGGGAGTGGAGCATTGAGAGTTTGTTGGGACATCTACAACTCATCTTCATCATCTTCAATCTAGGATTATCTTCATTAATGTAGAAGGAGGACATCTATTAATATATATCTAATATGATTTTGATATATCTTACATAAGTTGTAAAGTTTGATTAGAATAAGTATATATAATTTGTGTTTTCAATAATTTCTCATTCTCACTCTATAAATAGGGTTGATTCCTCATTACAATAATATATGCAGAAATATACATAGCTTTTTGCTTTTTTCCCATTTTATCAGATTTCTTTTATCCAACATGGTATTAGAGCTAATAATTTTTGACCCTGAATAGATTAGGCATCGAGTAACCATATCTTTAGCTATCGATAGTGCCCTTCTCAATGTCACTGTCACCTATGTCGCTACATCTCACTTTACCTTCTCTGCCATCCCTATCACCTCTTTCATTTTTTTTTTCTTGGGATCCCATAACTACCCCATGCTCTCCATTATCTTCTTAGACCTCCATTGCCTCCCTATTAAAGACTTTATTGTGCCTCAATCTCTCTGTTGGAGAGCTACAAGCTCTTCCTCTTGATTCCAACTTTTCAACATGCTTTTGACTTTGTACTTTTTCCTTTTCAAAGCACTTTCAACCTTTCAACGGACTTCATTACACTTCTAACTTTGTGTCATTGGCCATTCAATACGTTTCTTTGCACCTCCCACCATTCAACGAGATTTTTTGTGCTTTCAGCCATTCAACCCTCTTTCTCATATCTACTTGCCTCTTATAGTTCAACGCGCTTCTAGGCGCATTACGGCTCACACTCGAATTCTATGCCAGTATTCTTCATCTGGCTTTGTGTTCAGTCTGTCTTGCATGGCTTCATGGGTTTCATATGACTTTACCTTTAGTCAGTTTAGTTCGCCGTACCCGATTTCATGATTTTTTATCTGGTTTTGCCTTTTGCTAGTTCAATCCAGCTTTAAGTCTTCAAACTGAAGTGTTCTGTGTTATACCATTTTGAGTTTGAAGGGGATGCTAATATATATCTAATATAATTTTGATATATCTCTACATAAGGTGTAACATTTGATTATAATAGTTAAATAGAATTAAATAGAATTTATATTCTAATTCGTTTCTTGTTCTTACCTTGTTTATAAGGTTGACTTCCCATTATAAATAATATATGTAGAAATATACATAACTTTCTATTTTTTCCCCTTTTTATCATTTTTCTTCTATCTAAATATATCCACCCTGTATATGTTCTTCCTAGTGTATGACATGTGTCATTCTTGACCTACCAAACGTCTATCCATGTTAACCTTGAGCCTATTAGACTTTAGTCAGTCAACCTGGTCATGATTAGTCGGCCATTTTCCCGAATGGCTTACCAAGCAATTACAACAAATAAGATGTCCCAAGCAAGAAATAAGTCATCATAGTAGGATGTTTCTAAGATTTCAACCAATGATTCAGCCCCCTTTTCACTAGTTAAAGATGAAGATCCAAAGTGCTATTGGGGGCACAATCACAGAATCAATCACATCATGTGATTGAGAAGGCATTTACATCTGTAATTGGTGCTATTCCTAAATACCTAACACCTTGCCATTGTTCTTTGCAGGTAAAATATTTTTTTCCTAGATACCTAACACCCTGTCATTATTTCTTTTGAATATCATTGCTACCTTGGGCATCAAAGAATTCTTGGTAGGCACCACACTAGTGTACTATGATTAGGAATTCCCTGTCCATTCAAAAGATCAGTTATTTGTGGCCTAAAGGTGAGAGCTTACAAGTTTACTACATTATTAGTTGGTAACATCTATAATTGGCACTATTCATGGTCTTGATTAGGTCCGATACAACCACCCAACGACACACCTATCATAAAACCATAAAATACTGCTAGTATCATGGCCACAGAAAAGTAGATTGCAAATATGATGGCCAAAATGCAGACGTTGATCACCCAATACCAAGCATTACTCCAAAGGTCCCAACTCCACTTGCAGAGGTCCCACCACTGGAAGCCCAGCCAGAATATGAAAAAAACAATAAAATAAGACGAGGAAAAGATTGTCCTAGTAAATAATGGCCCAAGAAAAAAAGCAAAGGGATCCCAGAGGAAGAATAGAGTTGGATATGTGGCCGAAAGGGTGATAAGTCGTGCTAATAAGACAGGCTCACCATTCTTTTAGGCGGTGATGGACTGCCCTCTATTATCAAATTTTAAAATGCCGACACTGGATACCTTTAGTGGCTCCAAAGATCCTCTCAATCATTTGGAAACATACAAGGCCCTTATGCACCTCCAAGCGTCCCTAATATGATGATGCGTAGAGCCTTCCTAGTTACTTTCAAAGGCTCTACCAAGATGTGGTTTAAAGCAATAGATTGAGAGTTTGATCAAGTAGAGAAGCCTTGAAAGATACATTACTAAAAGAGGACGAGAAAGGTACACTGAACGAGAAAGTCTTGAACGAGCACAACAAAACCAACAGCCCATTTGGAAGATCTAGGTGATAGTTGGAGGATTCATAAGAGAGGGCGAACTGTCATCAACAAAAAAGAAGCATACCTAATAAGTTAAAAGAAAAAGATAAGTGATAATGGCCGAGCAGTCGAAAAGAAGATCAATGCATATAGACAAGGCTTTATCTTTCTTGAAAAAGATACAGCTGAGTTATGCAAGCGCCATGATAATCCCTTGGTCATCTCCACCATCATTTCTAACTTAAAGACCTAGGGGGTTCTAATCGACAATGGTAGCTTGGCAGACATTCTGTATTGGAGGGCCTTTAAAGAGATAAAGATAAGGAACAAAAGAATACAACCAGTTATCTCTCTTCCAGTCGAGTTCATAAGAGACCACCTCGCCCCCTTTGGGTTGATAGTCTTCGTGACTGTAGGAATGGAACCTCAATAAGTGACAAAACAGGTTAACTTTTTGATAGTGCACTGCCTCTCAGCTTATAATGCAATCCTAAAACAAATAGCCCTAAGCCAATTTAGAACAACCACGTCAACTTACATCTAATAGTTAAGTTCCCAACAGAACATAGGGTAGGATGTGCCCGAGATGACCAAACGATAGCGAGAGAATGCTTTATGACATCCCTGAAGGGAGAAACCAACCAAGAGGCTATGTTGACAGAAAAACGAGAGGTTAGAGACGAAGAAGAAGTTAAAAGAAGGAATCGACTAAGGAGCTAGAAGATATAATGGTCGTCACACCTGAACAAAATAGAATAGTCAAGATCGAGGCTAGGGTACTCGAATGACTAAAGGAGGAATTGAGAAACTTCCTCAAAAGTAACATCGAAATCTTCACTTGGTCTCACGAGAATATGCTAGGCATCAGCAGCAAGGTGTCCACTCACCACTTGAACATAAATCTAGGGGGAAAACCTATGAAACAAAAGAAAAGAACTTTGCCCCTAAACAAAATGAGGTAGTTGTAGAAGAATGTGCAAATCGCCTCAGGGCCATATTTGTTCAGGAAGCCCAATGTCATGCTTGGCTCTCTAAAGTGGTGATTGTGAAGAAGTCAAATGGCAAATGAAAAATGTGTGTTGACTTCACCGAGCTTAACAAAGAGTACCTAAAGAATAACTTTCTTTGCCTGTAATTGACCTCTTGGTGGATTTAACAGCTGGGTATAAAATACTAACTTTCGTGTCTGTCTCCTTAGTTTACAAATAAATCAAGATGGCAAAGTAAGACAAGTAGCACACCACTTTTATCACCGATACTATAATGTGATGTTGTTCTACCTAAAAAAATACGGAGGAAACATATTAATAGATTGTTAATCAGATGTTCAAGTCCCAAATAGGTTAAAATGTTATGGTGTATGTCGAGAACGTGATGGTCAAAGTAAAAAAGTGATCAACCACCTGTAAGAAATAGAGAAAATTTTCAACACCTTGAGGAGGTACAACTTGAAATTGAATCCTAACAAGTGTGCATTTGGGGTGGCATTAGGAAAGTTTATTGGTTTTGTGGTGTCTAATCGGTGAATAAAAGCAAATTCAAAAATGATCAAGGCCATATTGGACATATTGGCCTCGAAGACCACCAAAGACATTTAAAGGTTAGTAGAGAGAGTAGAAACTCTAAATATATTTATTTGTTGATCAATAGATAAGTGCTTTCCATTCTTCAAGATCCTCCGTAAGGAATTCGAATAGACTGAATAATATGAGGTAGCTTTCCATCAGTTCAAGAAATATTTGGGGAAAACTCTACCTTTTACCTAGAAGTCTCAATCACAGTAGTGAGCTTGACTTCAGTCAGAGAATGGAAAATCCAGAAATTGGTTTACTACACTAGCAAAACCCTCAGAGGAGCCAATGAGAGATATCCGATGATAAAGCTAATGGCTTTTACTTTGGTGACAGTAGTCCGAGGACTTAGAGCCTATTTTCAGGCACATACAATCATGGTCTTCACCGACCAACATCTGAAGAATGTTTTATACAAGTTCGAGACTTCAAGAAGCCTGATGAAGTAGTTGGTTGATCGCAATCAATTAGACATCCAGTACCAAGTAATAGATGAAGAAATTTTTATAGCAAAACATTTATCTGTTGGTTTGAGATACCCAATGTCGTTATCATGGTTAATGGTAAGTAATTTGGAGGTAAACGAACTGGCCAACTCTATGAGAACTTGAAAATTAGTCATCACCTCTTCTTGCTAGAACACCCACTAAATTGACAAATAGGACCCTCTTTAAGATATAAAGACGAAGCTCAAGAAGGCAAAAGGACTACGGATGAATGAATTCACTAACATCATATTGGCTTATAGGACCACCAAGAAAACCTTAAAAAGACAGATCTCATTCTCCTTCGCATATTGTATAGAAGTTGTAATCCTGATAGAGAGCAGCCTCCCCAGTTAGAGAATGGAACAATACAACTCAAAAAATAATGACAGGGAGATGAATATGGAGCGAGACCTACTGGAAGCAAAATGGTTACAAGCAGTAATTAAAGTGGCAAACTATCAACAAAACATATGCAAGTATCATAACTCCAAAGTGCATCCTAAAAACTTCAGAATGGGAAAAATAGTCGTAAAAAATGGTCAACAAACCCATGAACGATGACCAATACGAGGACTTAGGACTGAATTGGAAAGGACACTACATGGTAGGAGGTTTCACTAAGAGAAAGACATATAGACAGAAAGACTCCAACGAGAAAGAGCTGCTTCACCCTGGCACGTGGAGTACCTACAAAAGTATTTTGTGTAACAGTTTAGAAATATAACCCCTTTCATGATATCGATGGAATCCTACTTTTCTATAAGTGTTCTGATTGTACACACAACCTCAAGACGTTGCATCTGCTCAGTTCACAAGACCGAACAATCAAAGTTGGCTCATGTGGCCAAAACCAAACCTATTTGGTTCATAAGACCAAGCAAGAAAAGTTGGCTCACAAAGCCAAAACTACATCTATTTAGATTACAAGTTCAAATAGACAAGTTAGTTTACGAAGCCAAAACTACATTTATTTGGTTTATGAGACCAAACATTTAAAGATGGCTCACTTGGCCAAAACCACACCTGTTCGGTTCACAAGATTGAATAGGAAAAGTCAGCTCATAAAATCAAAATTGCGTTTGTACGGTTCATGAGATCGAATAGAAAAAGATGGTTCATGTGGCCAAAACCGCAAATGTTCGATTCATAAGATCAAGTAGAAAAATCTGGCTCGTCACATCAAAACTATATCTAGTTGGTTCATGAGATCAAAAAAATAAAATTGGCTTATGAAGCTAAAACTACGTCTAATTGGTTCATGAAATCGAATAGACAAATATGGTCTATGTAGCCAAAATCTTACGAGTTCAATTCACGAGATCGAATAACAAACGATGAGTCATAAGGCCAAAACTACGTTTGTTTGCTTTACAAGACTAAATAGACAGAGATAGATTGCATGGCCAAAATACATGTTTAGCTCAAGCCAAACAGGTTAAGGTAGCTTCATTCTGCTCATAAGACGGAACAAAACAACTCAAAACATTCACCCTTTACTTGAAGCAAAGCTAAAAACATGCATTTGTGTAGAATGAAGAACATCTAAGAACTAATTCAAATAGTAAAGAAGCCTAATAATGTATAGGAGTAGGGGCCTTAATCTCAAAACATAGGTGTTAAGGTGAGAGACGTTCATCCTTTATATGGGGGATTGATTTTTATCATGAACCGATGTGAGATAACATCCAATAGCTCCCCTTACGATGACCAGCATGGACATAGGCTTAGAGTGGACAATGATGAGGCTTAATTTGAAAACTTGCATCAATACCATGTAAAAGAGTCTAACAACATATAAGAATAGGAACTTCAACCTCAAAACCTAGATATTAAGGTGAAGGACGTCCATCTTATATATAGGAGGAGTGATTTTTATGACGGGCTAATGTGGAATAACATCTTAAGATTAGGAATGTCCATCTCTTATATGGAGAAGTGACTTTTATCATGGACCGAATAAAACAACATATAACACAAACAATATACATTAAGGGAAAGAGATATTTCATCGATAAAAGTTAGATTTATAGGAAGTAAAGAGTTCTTGAGGCAAAAATATAGGAAAACATAAGGTGAAATAGCCTAGGACTGGGCCTTATCAACTTTATTCCCATCCTGACCATCCACAGCCATTGAGGCGGTATGGTCTTTAACAAGCTTCAAAGATAAGGTCTTGGCTTGGGAAGAGTCACATGACCATCGCCTTGGTAGCCTAAAGCCTTAAATATAGACCAAGGCTAGTAATGCTTGAAAGTCATCCCCAACCTTGAACTCTTCAACGGTCTTCTCCTTGGCCCCTCTAAGTAGCTCAAGAATTTTAGCCACCTTCTTGTGCACATCTTCCTTCAGGGCCACGTTGGTAGCATGGTCCTTCATGAGAACCTTATTCCTGGCAGCCAAGTTTTTCCTCTCGGTCAGGGCAACCTTATTCTCAGCCCAAGCTTCATTGACTTTCTCGGTCAGGGCCTTGATCTCTACTTGGAGCTCGCTATCCTTCTTCTTCTTCTTCTTCATCTTCTTTGAGAGGTACTAATTAGTCACCAAGAGCTAAGAAGCCAGCATCGTGGCTCAGGTAACAGCTTGAATAGAATGACAGAAGAAGATTAAAACAAGTAATTACTAAAGAAGTAATTAAATAAACCAATCAATGCTCACCCTCAAAAGTTCATGGTTCAGATCCCTGGCAAGCTGAAGGTTCGTGTAACCCTTCAATCTCTTAACCTCCTCATCAATGACCATAGCCATTATCTTTTGCTAAGCCACTTTATGACTATCAATGATGTTCAAGGGTTTTGTAGTTGGAAGAGTAGAGCCTGATTGAGGGGCCAACGCCCTAGACATCTCCTTGGGCTGTGGTGGAGGCATGTTCTCTACTTAAGTTTCCTCGGTCAAGGGATCAGGCCTTTGAGCCTTTACACCAGAATTTCCATTGAACACAAGCTTAGGCCACTTCGCAACACCTTGATCACCAGCCATGGGCTTCTTGCCGCTTCTCTTCAAGAAAACCAGGATCGAAGTTCATTATCTTATCTGGAGAGGGATTTGGAGGAGGCTCATTATTTGCATAGGAAAAGCTAGCACTCACTTCTCTCACGTTCAGCTGTAAAGGCCTCCCTAGTCAATTCAGGACAAAAAAATATGTGGTGAGATTCTCAGCAATCACCAAGATGTTGGCCTCGTGCACCTCTTGTTCTTGGACATGTTTGCCCCTCTTTAGTTGCTCATCAGTCAAAATAATCTTGGTATGAGCGGATCAGCATGAGACTGGACTAGGTTAGAGCTTTAAGACTTGAAAAGAAAAGACAACACGGGAAAACTAGAAATGGAGCTCGACATACTCCTT
>QLOD02053850.1:0-26118 GCA_003260245.2 Sideroxylon spinosum | reverse complement strand
CTATCTTATAAATCGCTTTCCACATCTTTCTATTCTATTTTATTGATTGATTGATTGATTGATTGGGATATCTAGCACAATATAGAATTTCATAGTATAATAAGAAAATGAAGTTATGTAGCAAAAGTTATGGCCGATTTAAGATTTAACGACAGCGCGAGCACAGCAACGACCTCGGGTCTCCATGTAGTCCAATGCTATGCTATTTACATCACCCAAAGATGCAATAAATTTCCTAGGCGTTCGTCTTATCACAACCTTTCTAGGAACATATTATAATAATAAAACGGAATTATGTATCAAAAGTTATGACCGATTTAAGATTTATCGACCGTGTGAGCATAACGACGACCCTAGGTCTCCAAGTAGTCTTCAACTATGCTATCTACATCACCCCAATGATGTAATAGTTTTCAAGGGCTTTCGTCTCATTACAAGCTTTCAAGAAACATATTATAATAACAAAAATGGAGTTACGTAGCAAAAGTTATGGCTGAATTACGATTTTAACGACCGCGCGGGCGTAACGACGACCTTAGGCCTCCAATAGTCTTCCGCTATGCTATTTACATCACCCAATGATGTAATAATTATCAAAAGCCTTGGTCATATTACAGGCTTTGCAGAAACATAATATAACAAGAAAACGGAGTTACGTAGCAAAAGTTATGGTTGATTTAAGATTTAATGACCGCATGGGAATAAAGATGCCTCTGGGTGTCCTTATAGTCTTACCCTTTGTTATCTGTATCGTCCGCTGATGTGATAATTTTCTAGGGCCTTCGTCTCATCACAAGTTCCAGAAACATATCATTACAAGAAAATGGATTTACATAGCAAAAGTTATAGCCAATTTAAGAATTACCAAATGCGTGCACATAACGACGACCTTAGGTCTCTAATTAGTCTTCTGCTATGCCATCTACATCACCCAATGATGTGATAATTTTCCAGGGCCTTCGTCTCGTTACAAACTTTCAAGAAACAAATTATAGAAAGAAAACGGAGTTACGTAGCAAAAGTTATGACCGATTTAAGATTTTTATGATCGCGCGGGCATAACGACGACCCCATGTCTCCATATAGTCTTCCGCTATGCTATTTACATCACCCATTGATGTAATAATTTTTCAGGGCACTCATCTTATTACAATATTTCCAGAAACATATAATAATAATAAAACGGAGTTACGTAGCAAAAGTTATGTCCGATTTAAAATTTAACGACTGCGTGGGCAAAACGACGTCCCTGGGTCTCCACTTACTCTTACGCTAGGCTATCTGTGTCATCCAATGATGTAATAATTTTCTAGGGCCTTTGTCTATTCACGAGCTTTCCGAAAACATATTGTCATAAGAAAACGGAGTTATGAAGTAAAAATTATGGCCGATTTAAGAATTACTGACCGCGCGGGCAAAACGACGACCTTAGGGCTCCAAGTAGTCTTCCGCTATTCTGTCTACATCACCCAATGATGTAATAATTTTCCAGGCTTTCGTTTCATTACAAGCTTTCTGGAAATTTAACGACCGCGCGGGCATAACGACGACCCCAGGTCTTTAAGTTGCTTTTCGCTATGCTGTTTTCATCACCCAAGGATATAATAATTTTCCAGGGCCTTCGTCTTATTATAAGCTTACCAGAAACATATAATAATAAGAAAAGGAAGTTACGTAGCAAAAGTTATGGCCGATTTAAGATTGAACTACCGTGCTGGCATAACGACGAGCCAAGGTCTCCTTGTAGTCTTCCAATATGCTATTTACATCACCCAATCATGTAAAAAATTTCCACAGCCTTCGCCTTATAACAAGCTATCCAGAAAAAAATTATACTATGAAAACGGAGTTATGCAGCAAAAGTAATGGCCGATTTATGAATTACCGAACACGCGGGCATGACGATAACACTAGGTCTCTAAGTAGCCTTCCACTATGTAATCTACATCACCCAAAGATGTGATAATTTTCCAAGGCTTTCGTCTCCTTACAAGCTTTCCGGAAACATACTATTATAAGAAAACGGAGTTACGTAGTAAAAGTTATGGCCAATTTAAGATTTAACGACCGCGTGGGCACCCAATGATGTAATAATTCTTCATGGCATTCGTTTTATTACAATATTCCCAGAAACATTTTATAACAACAAAGCTGAGTTACGTAGTAAAAGTTATATCCGATTTAAAATTTAACGACCGCGCGGCTACATGACCCTCCTGGGTGCCCAAGTAGTCTTACGCTATGCTATCTAAATCAACTAATGATGTGAAAATTTTCCAGGGCCTTCGTCTCATAACAAGCTTTCCGGAAACATATCGTTATAAGAAAACGGAGTTACGTAGCAAAAGTTATGATTGATTTAAAAATTATCGACCGCGCGAGCATAAAGACAACCCTAGGTATCTAAATAGTCTTCCGCTATGTTGTTTTCATCACCTAATGATATAATAATTTCCCAAGACCTTCGTCTTATTATAAGCTTACCAAAAACATATTATAATAAGAAAACGGCTCTACGTAGCAAAAGTTATGTCCGATTTAAAATTTAACGACCAAGTGGGCAAAACGACGCCCCTGGTTCTCCAAGTGAACTTACGCTATGCTGTTTGTATCATACAATGATGTAACAATTTTCTAGGGCCTTCATCAAACTTTCCAAAAACTTACTATCATAAGAAAGTGGAGTTATGCAGCAAAAGTTATGGCCGATTCAAGATTTTAACGGTCGCGCGGGCATAACAATTACCCCAGGTCTCCAAGTAGTCTTCCGCTATGCTATTTACATCAACCAATAATGTAATAATTGTTCATGGCATTCATCTTATTACAATTTTCCCAGAAACATATTATAATAATAAAACGGAGTTACGTAGCAAATGTTATGTCCGATTGAAAATTTAACGACCGTGCAAAAACAACGACGCTCCTGAGTTTCCAAGTCATCTAACGTTGTGCTATTTGTAACATCCAATAGTGTGATAATTTTTCAGGTCCTTCATCTCATCACAAGCTTTCCGAAAGCAAGAGAACAGAGTTACGTAGCAAAGTCATGGCCGATTTAAGAATTACCGACCACACGGGCATAATGACGACCCTAGGGCTCCAAGTAGTCTTCCGCTATGCTATCTTCATCACCTAGTGATGTAATAATTTTCTAGGATTTTGTTTCATAACAAGCTTTCCAAAAACATGTTATAATAACAAAACGGAGTTTTGTAGCAAAAGTTATGTCCGATTTAAAATTTAACGACCGCATGGGTATAACGACGCCCTGGGTCTCCAAGTAGTCTTTTGCTATGCTGTCTACATCACTCAACAATGTAACAATTTTCCAAGGCCTTCGACTCACTACTGGCTTTCCAGAAACATGTTATAATAAGGAAAGGGAGTTACGTAGAAAAAGTTATGACCGATTTAAGAAGTTATTGACCGTGCGGGCATAATGACGACCCCAGGTCTCCATGCAATCTTCCGCTATGCTATTTACACACACAATGGTGCAATAATTTTTCAGAGCATTCGTCTTTTTACCACCTTTCCAAGAACATGTTATAATAATAAAAACGGAGTTCCGTAGCAAAAATTATCGCCGAATTAAGACTTTGACGACCACACGGGCATAACGACAACCCTCGGTCTCCCGTAGTCTTCTGCTATGCTGTTTACATCACCCAAGGATGTAATAATTTTTCAGGGCCTTCATCTTATCACAAGCTTTGCAGAAACATAATATAACAAGAAAATGGAGTTTCGTAGCAAAAGTTATGTCCGATTTAAAATTTAACGATCGTGCGCGCATATCGACGCCCCTGGCTCTCTACTTAGTCTTGTGCTATGCTATCTGTGTCATCCAATGATGCAATAGTTATCCAGGGCCTTCGTCTCATTACAAGCTTTCAAGAAACAAATTATAGTAAGAAAATGGAGTTCTGTAGCAAAAGTTATGGCCAATTTAAGATTTTTACAACCGCACGGGCATAACGATGACCCCATGTCTCCATGTAGTCTTCCGATAGGCTATCTATGTCATCCAATGATGCAATAGTGTTCCAGGGCCTTCGTCACATTACAGGATTTCAGGAAACAAATTATGAAAATGGAGTTATGTAGCAAAAAGTTATCGCCGAATTATGATTTTAATGACAGCGCAGGCATAACGACGACCCCAGGTCTCCATGTTGTCTTCCACTAAGCCATTTACATCACCCATTGATGCAATAACTTTTCACGGCGTTCGTCTTATGACAATTTTTCCAGAAATATATTATAATAATAAAAAAAAGTAACGTAGCAAAAGTTATGTCCGATTTAAAATTTAACGACCGCACGGGCATAACGACGCCCCTAGGTATCCACTTAGTCTTTCGCTCAGCTATCTATGTCATCCAATGATGTAATAATTTTCCAGGGCCTTCGTCTCATTATAGGCTTTCAAGAAACAAATTATAGAAAGAAAAACAGAGTTACATAGCAAAAGTTATGGCCGATTTTAGAATTACCGACTGCGCGGGAAAAACGATGACCCTAGGGCTCCAAGTAGTCTTCCGCTATTCTGTCTACGTCACCTAATGATTTAATAATTTCCTAGGCTTTCGTTTCATTACAAGCTTTCTGGAAATTTAACGACCGCGTGGGTATAACGACGACCACAGGTCTCCAAGTTGTTTTTCGCTATGCTGTTTTCATCACCCAATGATATAATAATTTTCCGGGGCCTTCGTCTTATTATAAGCTTACCAGAAACATATTATAATAAGAAAACGAAGTTACGTAGCAAAGTTATGGCCGATTTAAGATTTAACGACCGCGCGGGCATAACGACGACCCAAGGTCTCCTTGTAGTCTTCCAATATGCTATTTACATCACCTAATGATGTAAAAATTTTCCAGAGCCTTCATCTTATAACAAGCTATCCAGAAATGAATTATACTATGAAAACGGAGTTATATAGCAAAAGTTATGGTCGATTTATGAATTACCGAACGTACGGGCATGATGATGACCCTTGGTCTCCAAGTAGTCTTTCGCTGTGCAATCTACATCACCCAAAGACGTGATAATTTTCTGGGGCTTTCGTCTCTTTACATGCTTCCCAGAAACATACTATTGTAAGAAAACAGACTTACATAGCAAAACTTTTGGCCGATTTAAGATTTAATGACCACGTGGGCACCCAATGATGTAATAATTCTTCATGGCATTCGTTTTATTACAATTTTCCCAGAAACATTTTATAACAATAAAGCGGAGTTACGTAGCAAAAGTTATATCCGATTTAAAATTTAACGACCGCACGGGCACAGCGACCCTCCTAGCTGTCCAAGTAATCTTACGCTATGCTATCTGTATCACCCAATGATGTGATAATTTTTCAGTGCCTTTGTCTCATCGCAAGCTTTCCGGAAACATATCATTATAACAAAACGGAGTTACATAGCAAAATTTATAGCCAATTTAAAAATTACCGACCGCGCGAGCATAACGACGACCCTAGGTCACCAGGTAGTCTTCCGCTATGTTATTTTCATCACCCAATGATTTAATAATTTCCCAGGACCTTCGTCTGATTACAATATTACCAGAAACATATTATAATAAGAATAGCAAAAGTTATGTCTTATTTGAAATTTAACGACCAAGTGAGTAAAACGACACCCCTGGGTCTCTAAGTGCACATATAATAATTTTTCAGGGCCTTCGTCTCACTACAAACTTTCCAAAAACATATTATCATAAGAAAGCGGAGTTACGTCGTAAAAGTTATGGCCAATTTAATGTTTTAACGACCGCTCGGGCATAACGACAACCCTAGGCCTCCAAGTAGTCTTCCGTTATGCTGTTTACTTACCCCAATGATGTAAAAATTTTCCATGGTGTTCATCTTATTAAAGGCTTTCCAGAAACAAATTATGATAAGAAAACGGAGTTACAAAGAAAAAAGTTATGTCTGATTTAAAATTTAACTACTGCGTGGGCGTAACGACGCCCTTAGGTCTCCACTTAGTCTTACGCTATGCCATCTGTATCATCCAACAACATAGTAATTTTCCAGGGCCTTCGTCTCTTTTTAGGCTTTCCCAAACCATGTTAGAATAAGAAAACGGAGTTACGTAGCAAAAGTCATGTCCAATTTAAAATTTAACGACCGTGAGGGTATAACGACGCCCCTGGGTCTCCATGTATTCTTTGGCTATGCTATTGACATCACCCAATGTGTAACAATTTTCCAGGGCTTTCATCTCATTACAAGCTTTCCAGAAACATGTTGTAATAAGAAAACGGAGTTACGTAGCAAAAGGTCAGGCCGATTTATGATTTAACGATCGCGCGAGCATACCGTCGACCAATGGTCTCTAAGTAGTCTTCCGCTATGCTATTTACATCACCCAATGTTGTAATAATTGTATAGGGCATTCGTCATATTACAATTTTCCCAGGAACATATTATAATATTAAAACGGAGTTACGTAGCAAAAGTTATGTCCTATTTAAAATCTAACGACCACACGGGCATAACGACGTCCTGGGTGTCCAAGTAGTATTATACTAGGCTATTTGTATCATCCAAGTAGTATTATACTAGGCTATTTGTATCATCCAATGATGTTATAATTTTTCAGGCCTTCCTCTCATCACAAGTTTTTCGGAAACATATCATTCTAAGAAAACGGAGTTACGTAGTAAACATTATGGCCGATTTAAGAATTACCGAACGCACGGGCATAACGACGACCCTAGGTCTCCAATGCTATCTACATCACCCAATGATGTGATAATTTTCTAGGGCTTTCATCTCACTGCAAGCTTTCAAAAACAAACTATAATAAGAAAATGGATTTACGTTGTAAAAGTTATGGCCGATTTAAGATTTAACGACAGCGCGGGCATAACAACGACCTTGGGTCTCCATGTAGTCCAACGCTACGCTATTTACATCAGCAAAGATGCAATAAATTTCTTAGGCATTCATCTTATCACAACCTTTCCAGGAACATATTATAATAATAAAACGGAATTACGTATCAAAAGTTATGACCGACTTAAGATTTATCGACCGTGTGAGCATAACGATGACCCTAGGTCTCCAAGTAGTCTTCAACAATGCTATTTACATCACCCAATGATGTAATAGTTTCCAAGGGCTTTCGTCTCATTACAAGCTTTCAAGAAACATATTATAACTAGTTATCACCCATGCCAAATGACACGGGACCTCCGGCCCCTCTCAATCATTGGATCACTCTCTTTCAACAAAATCCCAACCATTGATCTTAACATATATGTCACATCATTGAGCTTCTTTATACCATAGATAACAAAAACGGAGTTACGTAGCAAAAGTTATGGCTGAATTATGATTTTAACGACCGTGCGGGCGTAACGACGACCTTAGGCCTCAAGTAGTCTTGCGCTATGCTGTTTACATCACCCAATGATGTAATAATTTTCAAAAGCCTTGGTCTTATTACAAGCTTTGCAGAAACATAATATAACAAGAAAACGGCATTACATAGCAAAAGTTATGGCTGATTTAAGATTTAATGACCACGTGAGCATAAAGACGCCTCTGGGTGTCCATATAATCTTACCCTATGCTATCTGTATCGTCTACTGATGTGATAATTTTTCAGGGCCTTCGTCTCATCACAAGTTCTAGAAACATTTCATTACAAGAAAATAGATTTACATAGCAAAAGTTATGGCAGATTTTAGAATCACCAAATGCATGCGCATAACGACAACCCTAGGTCTCAAGGTGTCTTCCGCTATGCCATATACATCATCTAATGATGTGATAATTTTCCAGGGCTTTCGTCTTATTACAAGCTTTCAAGAAACAAAATATAGAAAGAAAACCGAGTTACGTAGCAAAAGTTATGGCCGATTTAAGATTTCTACGACCGCGCGGGCATAACGACGACCCCATGTCTACATGTACTCTTTCGCTATGCTATTTACATCACCCATTGATGTAATAATTTTTCAGGGCACTCGTCTTATTGTAATTTTTCCAGAAACATATTATAATAATAAAACGGAGTTACGTAGCAAAAGTTATGTCCGATTTAAAATTTAACGACCGTGCGGGCATAACGACGCCCTTGGGTGTCCCCTTAGTCTTACGCTAGGCTATCTGTTCCATCCAATGATGTAATAATTTTTTAGGGCCTTCATCTCATCACAAGCTTTTCAGAAACATATCGTTATAAGAAAACGGAGTTATGAAGTAAAAATTATGGCCGATTTAGGAATTACCGACTGCGCGGGCAAAACGACGACCCTAGGGCTCTAACTAGTCTTCCGCTATTCTGTCTACATCCCCCAATGATGTAATAATTTTCCAAGCTTTCGTTTCATTACAAGCTTTCTGGAAATTTAACGACCGCGCGTGCATAACGACGACCCCAGGTCTTTAAGTTGCTTTTCGCTATTCTATTTTCATCACCCAAGGATATAATAATTTTCCAGGGCCTTCGTCTTATTATAAGCTTACCAGAAACATATTATAATAAGAAAACGAAGTTACGTAGCAAAAGTTATGGTCGATTTAAGATCTAACGACCGCGCGGGCGTAACGATGACCTAAGGTCTCCTTGTAGTCTTCTAATATGGTATTTACATCACCCAATCACGTAAATATTTTCCAGATCCTTCTTCTTATAACAAGCCATCCAGAAACAAATTATACTTTGAAAACGGAGTTATGTAGCAAAAGTAATGGCCGATTTATGAATTACCGAACCCGCGGGCATGACGATAACACTAGGTCTCAGAGTAGCCTTCCGCTATGTAATCTACATCACCCAAAGATGTGATAATTTTCCAAGGCTTTCGTCGCCTTACAAGCTTTCCAGAAACATAGTATTATAAGAAAACGGAGTTACGTAGCAAAAGTTATGGCCAATTTAAGATTTAACGACCGTGTGGACACCCAATGACGTAATAATTCTTCATGGCATTTGTTTTATTACAATTTTCCCAGAAAAATTTTATAACAACAAAGCAGAGTTACGTAGTAAAAGTTATATCTGATTTAAAATTTAACGGCTGCGCGGCCACATGACCCTCTTGGGTGCCCAAGTAGTCTTACGCTATGCTACTGTATCATCCAATGATGTGATAATTTTCTAGGGCCTTCGTCTCATCACAAGCTTTCCGGAGACATATCGTTATAAGAAAACGGAGTTACGTAGCAAAAGTTATGGCCGATTTAAAAATTACCAACCGCGCGACCATAACGACAACCCTAGGTCTCCAGGTAGTCTTCCGCTATGTCGTTTTCATCAACCAATGATATAATAATTCCCCAGGACCTTCGTCCTATTACAAGCTTACCAGAAACATGTTGTAATAAGAAAACGGTTTACATAGCGAAAGTTATGTCCGATTTAAAATTTAACGACCAAGTGGACAAAACGACGCCTCTGGGTCTCCAAGTGGACTTACGCTGTGCTGTTTGTATCATACAATGATGTAACAATTTTCTAGGGCCTGCGTCTCACTACACACTTTCCAAAAACATATTATCAGATGAAAGTGGAGTTCCGTAGCAAGCGTTATTGCCGATTAAAGATTTTAACAGCCGCACAGGCATAACAATTACCCCAGGTCTCCAAGAAGTCTTCCGCTATGCTATTTATATCAACCAATAATGTAATAATTGTTCATCGCATTCCCAGAAACATATTATAATAATAAAACGGAGTTACGTAGCAAATGTTATGTCCGATTGAAAATTTAACGACCATGCGGGCACAACGATGCTCCTGAGTTTCCAAGTAGTCTAACGCTCTGCTATCTATATCATCTAATGGTGTGATAATTTTTCAGGGCCATCGTCTCATCACAAGCTTTCCGGAAGCATATCGTTATAAGAGAACAGAGTTACGTAGCAAAAGTTATGGCCGATTTAAGAATTACTGACCACGCGAGCATAATGACTACCCTAGGGCTCCAAGTAGTCTACCGCTATGCTATCTACATCACCAAGTGACCTAATAATTTTCCAGGGTTTAGTTTCATAACAGGCTTTCCAAAAACATGTTATAATAACAAAACGGAGTTACGTAGCAAAAGTTATGTCTGATTTAAAATTTAACGAATGCATGGGTATAACGACACCTTAGGTCTCAAATAGTCTTCTGCTGTATTGTCTACATCACTCAACGATGTAACAATTTTCCAGGGCCTTCGACTCACTACTGGCTTTCCAGAAACATGTTATAATAAGGAAAGGGAGTTACGTAGAAAAAGTTATGGCCGATCTAAGATTTTTATTGACCGTACGGGCATAACGACAACCCCAGGTCTCCATGCAGTCTTTCGCTATGCTATTTACGCACCCAATGATGTAATAATTTTTCAGGGCATTCGTCTTATTACCACCTTTCCAAGAACTTGTTATAATAACAAAAACAGAGTTCTGTAGCAAAAGTTACGGCCGAATTAAGACTTTGACGATCGCACGGGCATAACGACGACCCTTGGTCTCCTGTAGTCTTCCGCTATGCTGTTTACATCACCCAATGATGTAATAATTTTTCAGGGCCTTCATCTTAGTACAAGCTTTACAGAAACATATTATAACAAGAAAATGGTGTTTCGTAGCAAACATTATGTCCGATTTAAAAATTAACGACCGTGCGGATATATCGACGCCCCTGGGTCTTCACTTAGTCTTACGCTAGGCTATCTGTGTCATCCAATGATGTAATAGTTATCCAAGGCCTTCATCTCATTACAAGCTTTCAAGAAACAAATTATAGTAAGAAAATGGAATTATGTAGCAAAAGTTATGGCCAATTTAATGTTTTAACGACCGCACGGACATAACGACGACCCTAGGTCTCTAAGTAGTCTTCTGCTATGCTGTTTACTTGCCCTAATGATGTAAACATTTCCCAGGGTGTTAATCTTATTAAAGGCTTTCCAGAAACAAATTATGATAAGAAAACGGAGTTACGTAGAAAAAGTTATATCCGATTTAAAATTTAATTACTGCGCGGGCGTAACGACGCCCTTGGGTCTCTACTTTATCTTACGCTATGCTATCTGTATCATCCAACAATGTAGTAATTTTCTAGGGCCTTCGTTTCTTTTTAGGCTTTTCGAAAACATGTTATAATAAGAAAACAGAGTTACTTAGCAAAAGTTATGTCCGATTTAAAATTTAACGACCGCGCGGATACAATGACGCCCCTGGGTCTCCATGTAGTCTTTCGCTATACTGTTGACATCATCCAATGATGTAACGATTTTCTAGGGCTTTCATGTCATTACTAGCTTTCCAGGAACATGTTGTAATAAGAAAATAGAGTTACGCAGCAAAAGTTAAGGTCGATTTATGATTTAACAATCGCGCGGGCATAACATCGACCAATGGTCTCAAGTAGTCATCGGTTATGCTATTTACATTACCCAATGTTGTAATAATTGTATAAGGCATTCGTCATATTACAATTTTCCCAGAAACATATAATAATAACAAAATGGAGTTACGTAGCAAAAGTTATGTCCTATTTAACATCTAACGACCGCGCAGGCATAACGACGTCCCTGGGTGTCCAAGTAGTATTACGCTAGGCTATTTGTATCATCCAATAATATTATAATTTTTCAGGGACTTCGTCTCATCACAAGTTTTCCGGAAACATATCATTCAAAGAAAACGGAGTTACGTGGTAAACATTATGGCCGATTTAAGAATTATCGAACGCGCGGGCATAATGACGACCCTAGGTCTCCAAGTAGTCTTCCGTTATGCTGTCTACATCACCCAATGATGTGATAATTTTCTAGGGCTTTCGTCTCACTACAACCTTTCAGAAACATACTATAATAAGAAAACGGAGTTACGTAGAAAATATTATGGCTGATTTAAGATTTAACGGCAGTGCGGGCATAGCAACGACCTCGGGTCCCCGTGTAGTCCAACGGTATGCTATTTGCATCACCCAAAGGTACAATAAATTTCCTGGGCATTCATCTTATCACAACCTTTCTAGAAACATATTATAATAATAAAATGGAATTACGTATCAAAAGTTATGACCGATTTAAGATTTATCAACTGTGCGAGTATAACGATGACCCTAGGTCTCCAAGTAGTCTTCAACTATGCTATCTACATCACCTAATGATGTAATAGTTTTCAAGGGCTTTCGTCTCATTACAAAATTTCAAGAAACACATTATAATAATAAAAACGGAGTTACGTAGAAAAAGTTATGGCTGAATTACGATTTTAACGACCGCACGGGCGTAACGACGACCTTAGGCCTCCAGTAGTCTCCCCCTATGCTGTTTACATCATCCAATGATTTAATAATTTTCAAAGGCCTTGGTCTTATTACAAGCTTTGCAGAAACATAATATAATTAGAAAACGGAGTTACGTAGGAAAAGTTATGGCTGATTTAAGATTTAATAATCGCGTGGGCTTAAAGACACCTCTAGGTGTCCATGTAGTCTTACCTTATGCTATCTGTATCGTCCACTGATGTGATAATTTTCCAAGGCCTTCGTCTCATCACAAGTTCTAGAAACATATCATCACAATAAAATTGATTTACTTAGTAAAAGTTAAGACCGATTTAAGAAAATTTCTAAATGCGTGTGCATAACGACGACCCTAGGTCACCAAGCGGTCTTCCGCTATGCCATCTACATCACCCAATGATGTGATAATTTTCCAGGGCCTTCGTCTCATTACAAGCTTTCTAGAAACTTACTATTACAGTAAAACGGAGTTACGTAGAAAAAGTTATGGCCGATTTAAGATTTGACGACCGTGCGGGCATAACGACGTCCCGGGGTGTCCAAGTAGTATTGCGCTAAACTATTTGTATCATCCAATGATGTAACAATTTTTCAGGGCCATCATCTTAGTACAAGCTTTACAGAAACATAGTATAACAAGAAAATGGAGTTTCGTAGCAAACATTATGTCCGATTTAAAATTTAACGATCGTGCGGACATATCGATGCCCTTAGGTCTCCACCTAGTCTTGCGCTAGGCTATCTGTGTCATCCAATGATGTAATAGTTATCCAGGGCCTTCGTCTCATTACAGGCTTTCAAAAACAAATTATAGCAAGAAAATGGAGTTACGTAGCAAAATTTATTGCCAAATTAAGATTTTAACGACAGCGCGGGCATAATGACGATCTAAGGTCTCCATGTAGCCTTTCGCTATGCTATTTACATCACCCATTGATGAAATAACGTTTCAGGGTGTTTGTCTTATTACAATTTTTTCAGAAACATATTATAATGATAAAACAGAGTAACGTAGCAAAAGTTATGTCCGATTTAAAATTTAACGACTGCGGGCATAACGACGCCCCTGGGTCTCTACTTAGTCTTTTGCTCGACTATCTTTGTCATCCAAAGATGTAATAATTTTCCAGGGCCTTTGTCTCATTATAGGCTTTCAAGAAACAAATTATAGAAAGAAAACGGAGTTATGTAGCAAAAGTTAAGGCCGATTTAAGATTTTTACGACAGCGCGGGCATAACGACGATCCCATCTCTCCATGTCGTCTTCCGCTAGGCTATCTGTGTCATCCAATGATGTAATAATTTTTCAAGGCCTTCGTCTCATTACAGGCTTTCAACAAATAAATTACAGTCAGAAAATGGAGTTACGTAGCAAAAGTTATCGCCAAATTAAGATTTTAACGATAGCACAAGCATAACGATGACCCGAGGTCTCCATGTAGTCTTCCGCTATGCGATTTATATCACCCATTGATGAAATTACTTTTCAGGGCATTCGTCTTATTACAATTTTTTTAGAAACATATTATAATATTAAAACAGAGTAACGTTGCAAAAGTTATGTCCGATTTAAAATTTAACGACTGCGCGGGCATAATGACGCCCCTAGGTCTCCACTTAGTCTTTTGCTCGGCTATCTATGTCATCCAAAGATGTAATAATTTTCCAGGGCCTTTGTCTTATTATAGGCTTTCAGGAAACAAATTATAATAAGAAAACGGAGTCATGTAGCAAAAGTTATGGCCGATTTAAGATTTTTACGACAGCGCGGGCATAACGACGACCCCATGTCTTTATGTAGTCTTCCACTAGGCTATTTGTGTCATCCAATGATGCAATAGTTTTCCAGGGGCCTTCGTCTCATTACAGGCTTTCAAGAAACAAATTATAGTAAGAAAATGGAGTTACACAGCAAAAGTTATCGCTGAATTAAGAATTTAACGACAGCACAGCCATAACGATGACCCGAGGTCTCCATGTAGTCTTCCACTATGCTATTTACATCATTTATTGATGAAATAACTTTTCAGGGCGTTCGTCTTATTACAATTTTTCCAGAAACATATTATAATAATAAAACAGAGTAACGTATCAAAAGTTATGTCCGATTTAAAATTTAACGACCATGCGGGCATAACGACGCCCCTGGGTCTCCACTTAGTCTTTCGCTCGGCTATCTATGTCATCCAATGATGTAATAATTTTCCAGGGCCTTCGTCTCATTATAGGCTCAAATTATAGAAAGGAAATGGAGTGGGCACGGAATTAAAATTTAATGACCGCGTGGGCACCAAATGATGTAATAATTCTTCATGGCATTCGTTTTATTTCCATTTATCCAAAAAAAAGTTTATAACAATAAAGGGGAGTTACATTGCAAAAGTTATACACGATTTAAAATTTAACGACCGCGCGGGCACAACAACCCTCCTGGGTGTCCAAGTAGTCTTACGCTATGTTATCTATATCATCCAATGATCTGATAATTTTCAAGGGCTTCGTCTCATCACAAGCTCTCCGGAAAAATATCGTTAGAAGAAAACGGAGTTACGTAGCAAAAGTTAGAGCCGATTTATAAATTACCAACCGTGCGAGCATAAAGACGACCCTAGGTCTCTAAGTAGTCTTCTGCTATGTTGTTTTCATCACCCAATGATATAATAATTTCCCAGGACCTTCGTCTTATTACAAGCTTACCAGAAACATATTATACTAAGAAAACGGCTTCACATAGTAAAAAGTTATGTCCGATTTAAAATTTAACGACCAACTAAGCAAAACGACACCCCTGGGTCTCCAAGTGGACTTACACAAGGCTGTTTGCACCATACAATGATGTAACAATTTTTTAGGGCCTTCGTCTCACTTCAAACTTTCCAAAAGTATATTATCATAAGAAAGTGGAGTTACGTAGCAAACGTTATGGCTAATTTAATGATTTAACGACCGTGCAGGCATAACGACAACCCCAGGTCTCAAAGTAGTCTTCTGCTTTACTGTTTACTTACCCTAATGATGTAAAAATTTTCCAGGGTGTTCATCTTATTAAAGGCTTTCCAGAAACAAATTATGATAAGAAAATGGAGTTACGTAGAAAAAGTTATGTCCGATTTAAAATTTAACTACTGCGCTGGCGTAACGACGCCCTTGGGTCTCCACTTAGTCTTACGCTATGCTATCTATATCAACCAACAATGTAGTAATTTTCCAGGGCCTTCGTCCCTTCTTAGGCTTTTCCAAAATATGTTATAACAAGAAAACGGAGTTACGTTGCAAAAGTTATGTCCGATTTAAAATTTAATGACCACGCGGATACAATGACGCCCCTGGGTATTCAATTAGTCTTTCGCTATGCTGTTGACATCACCCAATGATGTAACAATTTTCTCGGGCTTTCATGTCATTACAAGCTTTCCAGAAACATGTTGTAATAAGAAAATGGAGTTACGTAGCAAAAGTTAAGGCTGATTTATGATTTAACGATCGCACAGGCATAACGTCGACCAATGGCCTCTAATTAGTCTTCCGCTATGCTATTTAAAATCCAATGTTGTAATAATTGTATAGGGCATTCGTCATATTACAGTTTTCCCAGAAATATATTATAATAATAAAATGGAGTTACGTATCAAAAGTTATGTCCTATTTAAAATCTAACGACCGCGCGGGCATAACGACGTCCCTGGGTGTCCAAGTAGTATTACGCTAGGCTATTTGCGTCATCCAATGATGTTATAATTTTTCAGGGCATTCGTCTCATCACAAGTTTTTCGAAAACATATCATTCTAAGAAAACGGAGGTACGTGGTAAACATTATGGCCGATTTAAGAATTACCGAATGCGCGGGCATAACGACGACCCTAGGTCTCCAGGTAGTCTTCCGCTATGCTATCTACGTCACCCAATGATGTGATAATTATCTAAATCTTTTGTCTCATTGTAAGCTTTCAGAAACATACTATAATAAGAAAATGGAGTTACGTAGAAAATATTATGGTTGATTTAAGATTTAACGGCAGCACGGGTATAGCAACGACCTCGGGTCTCCGTGTAGTCCAACGCTATGCTATTTGCATCACCCAAAGGTACAATAAATTTCCTGGGCATTCATCTTATCACAACTTTTCTAGAAACATATTATAATAATAAAACAGAATTATGTATCAAAAGTTATGACCGATTTAAGTTTTATCAACCGCGCGAGTATAACGACGATCCTAGGTCTCTAAGTAGTCTTCAACTATGCTATCTACATCACCCAGTGATGTAATAGTTTTCAAGGGCTTTTGTCTCATTACAAGCTTTTAAGAACATATTATAATAACAAAAACGGAGTAACATAGCAAAAGTTATGGCCGATTTAGAAATTACCAACCGCGCGACCATAACGACAACCCTAGGTCTCCAGGTAGTCTTCCGCTATGTCGTTTTCATCAACCAATGATATAATAATTCCCCAGGACCTTCGTCCTATTACAAGCTTACCAGAAACATGTTGTAATAAGAAAACGGTTTACATAGCGAAAGTTATGTCCGATTTAAAATTTAACGACCAAGTGGGCAAAACGACGCCTCTGGGTCTCCAAGTGGACTTATGCTATGCTGTTTGTATCATACAATGATGTAACAATTTTTCAGGGGGCCTTCGTCTCGCTACAAACTTTCCAAAAACATATTATCATAAGAAAATGGAGTTACGTAGCAAAGGTGATGGCCAATTTAATTTTTTAACGACCGCGTGGGCATAACGACGACCCCAGGTCTCCAAGTAGTCTTCTGCTATGCTGTTTACTTACCCCAATGATGTAAAAATTTTCCAGGGTGTTCATCTTATTAAAGGCTTTCCAGAAACAAATTATGATAAGAAAATGGAGTTACATAGAAAAAGTTATGTCCGATTTAACATTTAACGTAACGATATCCTTGGGTCTCCACTTAATCTTATGCTATGCTATTTGTATCATCCAACAATGTAGAAATTTTCCAGGGCCTTTGTCTCTTTTTAGGCTTTTCCAAAACATGTTATAACAAGAAAATGGAGTTACGTAGCACAAGTTATGTCCGATTTAAAATTTAATGGCCGCGCGGATACAATGACTCCCTCGGGTCTCCAAGTAGTCTTTCGCTATGCTGTTGACATCACCCAATGATGTAACGATTTTCTAGGGCGTTCATGTCATTACAAGCTTTCCAGAAACATGTTGTAATAAGAAAACGGAGTTAGGTAGCAAGAGTTAAGGCCGATTTATGAGTTAACGATCGCGCGGGCATAACATCACCAATGGTTTCAAGTAGTCTTCCGCTATGCTATTTACATCACCCAATGTTGTAATAATTGTATAGGGCATTCGTCATATTATAATTTTCCCAGAAAAATATTATAATAATAAAACGGAGTTACGTATCGAAAGTTATGTCCGATTTAAAATCTAACGACCGCGCGGGCTTAACGACGTCCCTGGGTGTCCAAGTAGTATTACGCTAGGCTATTTGTATCACCCAATGATGCTATAATTTTTCAGGGCCTTCGTCTCATCACAAGTTTTTCAGAAACATATCATCCTAAGAAAGCGAAGTTACGTGGTAAACATTATGGCCGATTTAAGAATTACCGAATGTGCGGGCATAACGACGACCCTAGGTCTCCAGGTAGCCTTCCGCTATGCTATCTACGTCACCCAATGATGTGATAATTATCTTAATCTTTTGTCTCATTGTAAGCTTTCAGAAACATACTATAATAAGAAAACAAAGTTACGTAGAAAATATTATGGCTGATTTAAGATTTAACGACAGCGCGGGCATAGCAACGACCTCGGATCTCCGTGTAGTCCAACGCTATGCTATTTGCATCACCCAAAGGTACAATAAATTTCCTGGGCATTCATCTTATCATAACCTTTCTAGAAACATATTATAATAATAAAACGGAATTACGTATCAAAAGTTATGACCGATTTAAGATTTATCAACCGCGCGAGTATAACGACGACCCTAGGTCTCCAAGTAGTCTTCAACTATGCTATCTACATTACCCAATGATGTAATAGTTTTCAAGGGCTTTTGTCTCATTACAAGCTTTCAAGAACATATTATAAAAACAAAAACGGAGTTATGTAGCAAAAGTTATGGCTGAATTACGATTTTAACGACCGCACGGGCGTAACAACGACCTTAGGCCTCCAGTGGTCCCCTGCTATGCTGTTTACATCACCAAATGATTTGATAATTTTCAAAGGCCTTGTTCTTATTACAAGGTTTGTAGAAACATAATATAATAAGAAAACGGAGTTACGTGACAAAAGTTATGCCCGATTTAAGATTTAATGACCGCGTGGGCTTAAATACGCCTCTGGGTGTCCATGTAGTCTTACCCTATGCTATCTGTATTGTCCACTGATGTGACAATATTTCAAGGCCTTCGCCTCATCACAAGTTCCAGAAACATATCATTACAAGAAAATGGATTTATATAGTAAAAGTTATGGCCGATTTAAGAATTTCCAAACGCGTGCGCATAACGACGACTCTAGGTCACCAAGTAGTCTTCCGCTATGCCATCTACATCACCCAATGATGTGATAATTTTCCAGGGCCTTCGTCTCATTACAAGCTTTCTAGAAACTTAATATTATAGGAAAACGGAGTTACATAGCAATAGTTATGGCCGATTTAAGATTTGACGACCGCGCGGGCATAACGACGTCCCTGGGTGTCCAAGTAGTATTACGCTAAACTATTTGTATCATCCAATGATGTAATAATTTTTCAGGGCCTTCATCTTAGTACAAGCTTTACAAAAACATAGTATAACAAGAAAACGGAGTTTCGTACCAAACGTTATATCCGATTTAAAATTTAACGACCGTGTGGGTACATCGACGCCCCTAGGTCCCCACTAAGTCTTGCGCTAGGCTATCTGTGTCATCCAATGATGTAATAGTTATCCAGGGCCTTCATCTCATTATAAGCTTTCAGGAAACAAATTTTAGTAAGAAAATGGAGTTACGTAGCCAAAGTTATTGCCAAATTAAGATTTTAACGACAACACGGCATAACGACGATCCCATGTCTCCATGTAGTCTTCCGATATGCAATTTCCATAACCCATTGATGAAATAACTTTTCAGGGCGTTTGTCTTATTACAATTTTTTCAGAAATATATTATAATAATAAAACAGAGTAACGTAGCAAAAGTTATGTCCGATTTAAAATTTAACGACCGCGCAGGCATAACGACACCCCTGGGTCTCCACTTAGTCTTTTACTCGGCTATCTATGTCATCCAAAGATGTAATAATTTTCCAGGGCCTTTGTCTTATTATAGGCTTTCAGGGAACAAATTATAAAAAGAAAACGGAGTTATGTAGCAAAAGTTATGGCCGATTTAAGATTTTTATGACAGCGCAGGCATAACGACGACCCCATGTCTCCATGTAGTCTTCCGCTTGGCTATCTGTGTCATCCAATGATGTAATAGTTTTCCAGGGCCTTTGTCTCATTATAGGCTTTCAAGAAAAAAGTTATAGTAAGAAAATGGATTTACGTAGCAAAAGTTATCGCTGAATTAAGATTTTAACGACAGCACAGGCATAACGACGACCCGAGGTCTCCATGTAGTCTTTCACTATGCTATTTACATCACCCATTGCAGAAACATGTTATAATAATAAAACAGAGTAATAGATCAAAAGTTATGTCCGATTTAAAATTAACCAACCGCGCGGTCATAACGACGCCCCTGGTCTCCACTTAATCTTTCGCTCGGCTATCAATGTCATCCAATGATGTAACAATTTTTCAGGGCCTTCGTCTCACTACAAACATTCCAAATATATATTATCATAAGAAAGTGGAGTTATGTAGCAAAGGTTATGGCTAATTTAATGTTCTAACGACCGCGCGGGCATAACGACGACCCCAGGTCTCCAAGTAGTCTTCCGCTATGCTGTTTACTTACCCCAATGATGTAAAAATTTTCCAGAGTGTTCATCTTATTAATGGCTTTCCAGAAACAAATTATGATAAGAAAATGGAGTTATGTAGAAAAAGTTATGTCTGATTTAAAATTTAACTACGGCGCGGGCGTAACGATGCCCTTGGGTCTCCACTTAGTCTTATGCTATGCTATCTGTATCATCCAACAATGTAGTAAATTTCCAGGGCCTTCGTCTCTTTTTAGGCTTTTCCAAAACATGTTATAACAAGAAAACGGAGTTACGTAGCAAAAGTTATGTCCGATTTAAAATTTAAGGACCGCGCGGATACAATGACGCCCCTGGGTCTCCATGTAGTCTTTCGCTATGCTATTGACATCACCCAATGATGTAACGATTTTCTAGGGCTTTCATGTCAGTACAAGCTTTCCAAAAACATGTTGTAATAAAAAACGGAGTTACGTGGCGAGAGTTAAGGCCGATTTTTGATTTAACGATCGCGCGGGCATAACGTCGACCAATGGTCTCTAAGTAGTCTTCTGCTATGCTATTTACATCACCCAATGTTGTAATAATTCTATAGGGCATTCTTCATATTACAATTTTCCCAGAAACATATTATAATAATAAAACGGAGTTACGTAGCAAAAGTTATGTCCAATTTAAAATCTAACGACCGCCCGGGCGTAACGACGTCTCTGGGTGTCCAAGTAGTATTACGCTAGGTTATTTGTATCATCCAATGATGTTATAATTTTTCAGGGCCTTCATCTCATCGCAAGTTTTCCGGAAAGATATCATTCTAAGAAAACGAAGTTACGTGATAAACATTATGGCCGATTTAAGAATTACCGAACGCGCGGGCATAACGACGACCCTAGGTCTCCAGGTAGTCTTCCGCTATGCTATCTACATCACCCAATGATGTGATAATTTTCTAAATCTTTCGTCTCATTGCAAGCTTTCAGAAACATACTATAATAAGATAACAGAGTTACGTTGAAAATATTATGGCCGATTTAAGATTTAACGACAGCGCGGGTAAAATAAGGACCTCGGGTCTCTGTGTAGTCCAACCTATGCTATTTGCATCACCCAAAGATGTAATAACTTTCCTGGGCATTCATCTTATCACAACCTTTCCAGAAACATATTATAATAATAAAACGGAATTACTTATCAAAAGTTATGACTGATTTAAGATTTATCAACCTCCACGAGCATAACGACGACCCTAGGTCTCCAAGTAGTCTTCAACTATGCTATCTACATCACCCAATGATGTAATAGTTTTCAATGGCTTTCGTCTCATTACAAGCTTTCAAGAAACAAATTATAATAACAAAAACAGAGTTACGTAGCAAAAGTTATGGCTGAATTACGATTTTAACGACCGCACGGGTGTAACAATGACCTTAGGCATCCAGTGGTCTCCCACTATGCTGTTTACATCACCTAATGATTTAATAATTTTCAAAGGCCTTGGTCTTATTACAAGCTTTGCAGAAACATAATATAACAAGAAAACGGAGTGACGTAGCAAACGTTATGGCTGATTTAAGATTTAATGACTGTGTGGGCTTAAAGATGCCTTTGGGTGTCCACGTAGTCTTACCCTATGCTATCTGTATCGTCCACTGATGTGATAATTTTCCAAGGCCTTCGCCTCATTACAAGCAAATGGATTTACATAGAAAAAGTTATGGCCGATTTAAGAATTTTGAAATGCGTGCGCATAACGACGATCCTAGGTCACCAAGTAGTCTTCCGCTATGCCATCTACATCACCCAACGATGTGATAATTTTCAAGGGCCTTCGTCTCATTACCAGCTTTTTGGAAACTTACTATTACAGGAAAACGGGGTTATGTAGCAAAAGTTATGGCCGATTTAAGATTTGACGACCGTGCAGGCATAATGACATCCCTGGGTGTCCAAGTAGTATTACGCTAAACTATTTGTATCATCCAATGATGTAATAATTTTTCAAGGTCTTCATCTTAGTACAAGCTTTACAGAAACATAATATAACAAGGAAACGAAGTTTCGTAGCAAACGTTATGTCCGATTTAAAGTTTAACGACTGTGCGGGCATATTGACGCCACTGGGTCTCCACTTAGTCTTGCGCTATGCTATCTGTGTCATCCAATCATGCAATAGTTATCCAGGGCCTTCGTCTCATTACAGGCTTTCAAGAAACAAATTATAGTAAGAAAATGGAGTTACGTAGCAAAAGTTATTGCCGATTTGAAAATTACCAACCGCGCGAACATAAAGACGACCCTAGGTCTCCAAGTAGTCTTCCGCTACGTTGTTTTCATTACCCAATGATATAATAATTTTCCAGGACCTTCGTCTTATTACAAGCTTACCAGAAACATATTATAATAAGAAAATGGCTTCACGTAGTAAAAGTTATGTCCGATTTAAAATTTAACGACCAAGTGAGCAAAACGATGCCCCTGGGTCTCTAAGTGGACTTACACTAGGCTGTTTGCATCATACAATGATGTAATAATTTTTCAGGGCCTTCGTCTCACTACCAACTTCCCTAAAATATATTATCATAAGAAAGTGGAGTTACATAGCAAACGATATGGCCAATTTAATGTTCTAACAACTGCGCAGGCATAACGACGACCCCAGGTCTCCAAGTGGTCTTCCGCTATTCTGTTTACTTACCCCAATGATGTAAAAATTTTCCAGGGTGTTCATCTTATTAAAAGCTTTCCAGAAACAAATTATGATAAGAAAATGGAGTTACATTGAAAAAGTTATATCCGATTTAAAATTTAACTACTGCGCGGGCGTAACGACGCCCTTGGGTCTCCACTTAGTCTTATGCTATGCTATCTGTATCGTCCAACAATGTGGTAATTTTCCAGGGCCTTCGTCTCTTTTTAGGCTTTTCCAAAACATGTTATAACAAGAAAAAGGAGTTACGTAGCAAAAGTTATGTCCGATTTAAAATTTAATGACCGCGCGGATACAATGATGCGCCTGGGTCTCCATGTAGTCTTTCGCTATACTATTGATATCACCCAATGATGTAACGATTTTCTAGGGCTTTCATGTCATTACAAGCTTTCCAAAAATATGTTGTAATAAAAAACAGAGTTTCGGGGCAAGAGTTAAGGCCAATTTATGATTTAACGATTGCGCAAGCATAACGTCGACCGATGGTCTCTAAGTAGTCTTCCGCTATGCTATTTACATCACCCAATGTTGTAATAATTCTATAGGGCATTTGTCATATTACAATTTTCCCAGAAACATATTATAATAATAAAATGGAGTTACGTAGCAAAATTTATCTCCTATATAAAATTTAACGACCGTGCGGCGTAACGACGTCTCTGGGTGTCCAAGTAGTATTACGCTAGGCTATTTGTATCATCCAATGATATTATAATTTTTCAGGGCCTTCATCTCATCACAAGTTTTTTGGAAACATATCATTCTAAGAAAACGGAGTTACATGATAAACATTATGGCCGATTTAAGAATTACCGAACGCGCGGGCATAACGATGACCCTAGGTCTCCAGGTAGTCTTCCGCTATGCTATCTACATCACCCAATGATGTGATAATTTTCTAAATCTTTCATCTCATTGCAAGCTTTCAGAAACATATGATAATAAGAAAGTGGAGTTACATTGAAAATATTATGGCCGATTTAAGATTTAATGACAGTGCGGGCATAGTAGCGACCTCGGGTCTCCGTGTAGTCCAACGCTATGCTATTTGCATCACCCAAAGATGCATTAAATTTCCTGGGCATTCATCTTATCACAATCTTTCCAGAATCATATTATAATAATAAAATAGAATTACGTATCAAAATTATGACCGATTTAAGATTTATCAACCTCCACGAGCATAACGACGACCTTAGGTCTCCAAGTAGTCTTCAACTATGCTATCGACACCACCCAATGATGTAATAGTTTTCAATGGCTTTCATCTCATTACAAGCTTTCAAGAAACATATTATAATAACAAAAATGGAGTTACATAGCGAACGTTATGACTGAATTATGATTTTAACGGCCGCACGGGCGTAACAACGACCTTAGGCCTCCAGAAGTCTCCCACTATACTGTTTACATCATCCAATGATTTAATAATTTTCAAAGGCCTTGGTATTATTACAAGATTTGCAGAAACATAATATAACAAGAAAACAGAGTGACGTAGCGATTTAATGACCGCGTGGGCTTAAAGATGCCTCTGGGTGTCCACGTAGTCTTACCCTATGCTATCTGTATCGTCCACTGATGTGATAATTTTCCAAGGCCTTCGTCTCATTACAAGCAAATGGATTTACATAGCAAAAGTTATGGCCGATTTAAGAATTTCAAAACACTTGTGCATAACGACGATCCTAGGTCACCAAGCAATCTTCCGCTATGCCATCTACATCACCCAATGATGTGATAATTTTCTAGGGCCTTCGTCTCATTACCAGCTTTCTGGAAACTTACTATTACAGGAAAACGGAGTTACCTAGCAAAATTTATGGCCGATTTAAGATTTGACGACCGTGCGGGCATAATGACGTCCCTGGGTGTCCAAGTAGTTTTATGCTAAACTATTTGTATCATCCAATGATGTAATAATTTTTCAGGGTCTTCATCTTAGTAAAAGCTTTACAGAAACATAGTATAACAGGAAAACAGAGTTTCGTAGCAAACGTTATGTCCGATTTAAAGTTTAACGATCGTGCAGGCATATCGACGCCCCTCGGTCTCCACTAAGTCTTGTGCTATGCTATCTGTGTCATCCAGTCATGCAATAGTTATCCAGGGCCTTCGTATCATTACAGGCTTTCAAGAAACAAATTATAGTAAGAAAATGGAGTTACGTAGCAAAAGTTATTGCCAAATTAAGATTTTAACGACAGCGCGGGCATAACAACGATCCCAGATCTCGATGTAGTCTTCCGCTATGCTTTTTACATCACCCATTGATGAAATAACTTTTCAGGGCGTTCGTCTTATTACAATTTTTCCAGAAACATATTATAATAATAAAAATAGAGTAACGTAGCAAAATTTATGTCCGATTTAAAATTTAACGATCGCGCGGGCATAACAACGCCCCTAGGTCTCCACTTAGCCTTTTACTCGGCTATCTATGTTATCCAAAAATATAATAATTTTCCAGGGCCTTCGTCTCATTATAGGCTTTCAAGAAACAAATTATAGAAAGAAAACGGAGTTACGTAGTGAAAGTTATGGCCGATTTAAGATTTTTACGATCGTGCGGGCGTAACGACGACCCCATGTCTTCATGCAGTCTTCCGCTAGGCTATCTATGTCATCCAATGATGTAATAGTTTTCCAGGGCCTTTGTCTCATTACAAGTTTTCAAGAAACAAATTATAGTAAGAAACTGGAGTTAGTTGCAAAAGTGATCGCCGAACTCAGATTTTAACGACAGCACAGGCATAACGACGACCCGAGGTCTCCATGTAGTCTTCTACTATGCTATTTACATCACCCATTGATGAAATAACTTTTGAGGGCGTTCGTCTTATTATAATTTTTCCAGAAACATATTATAATAATAAAACGGTGTAACATATCAAAATTTATGTCCGATTTAAAATTTAACGACCGCGTGGGTATAAGGACGCCCCTGGGTCTCCACTTAGTCTTTCACTCGGCTATCTATGTCATCTAATGATGTAATAATTTTTCAGGGCCTTCGTCTCATTGTAGGAACAAATTATAGAAAGAAAATGGAGTTACGTAGCAAAAGTTATGGCCGATTTAAGATTTTTACAACCAGGCGGGCATAACGATGACCCCATGTCTTTATATAGTCATCTGCCATGCTATTTACATCACCCATTGATGTAATAATTTTTCAGGGCACTCGTCTTATTGTAATTTT
>QLOD02053769.1:0-26118 GCA_003260245.2 Sideroxylon spinosum | reverse complement strand
TATATTGTCTTCTGCTTTCAATTATTTACGTTCTTGATTGCTTGGGATATCTAGCATAGTACACGTGTGTTTTTTCAGTGACAAATAACTTAATTTAGATGAAAATTTATTTATTTATTTATTTTTAACTACAAATCAAATTTGTTGTATTATCTATTATTTTTGTGAATTTCTGTTCTGTTCTTAGTTATTTTCAAATACTTTTATGTAAATTAAATTAATGAAGTTGTATGATATTGCCTCTTTTATAACGATTATACTCTAATAAATACTAAAACCTAGATAATAATTCTAAATTATTATCACTTTTTTCAATGCAAAAAAATTATATATAAAAAATAACTAAAACAAAATACAAAAAAGATGCTGCTATAAAAAGTGCAACTACAAAAGAAGTCACTCCAAACAATTTCAATCATTTGAATATCACCCTTCTAATATATTTAGATACATATAAAATTATTAGACTTTTTCCGAAGATTATTGATAAACCTAATATATGTGTATATAAAATTGAGGGCCCTAAAAATTAGACAAAATTAGGGGTCCTAAAATGCTGACTTTCTTTAAATTACCTCAGGGCCGGCCCTATCTTCGTGGTCCCACGCTTGGTGTGCGCGCGTGCCGGGGGGAAGGGGGGCTCAGCGAAATGATCCTCAATGGATACTTGGCAAAAAGAGGCTGATTCACTTGGCTTCCAAGCTACTAGGGGGTATAAGACCCAAAATGGGAACTTTTTCGAAAGGGGAGCATCTTCCTTGTTAATTCTGGGCAAAAGAGAAACCCTAAAAATACTGAAGCAAACTCTCACTCTCTCACTGTCATTATCTTTCTTTCTTCTCCAACCCTTTTCTTTTAGCTTCAGGCCCTCTCCATTTTGTTATTTATATAATAGTATTCTACTTCTTATTTTTCAATATGACTCTCTCTCTCTCTCTCTCTCATATGAAATGCTGCAAGTTACATAGGTAGAACATGTTGAGGTGGCGGAGAAAGGCTTTCATAACATTTACATGCCGCATGTCAATTCTGGCCTCTCATTTGGGGCGAAAAGGTGGATTTCTACACTTTGATAGACAATGCGAACGTGTGGAAAGTTCCATTGCTACAAAGTTTTCGCCCTGGGATCTCCAAAACATCGGTGATTACAATAATTTCAACACAATATCATTCATTTCGGATCATAATTCTTATGAATATTATTATTTTTATTATTAACGTTGTTGTTATGTTATTCAGAGGGGAGGAGTGTGTTGACGTTGGCGGAGAGAAGGTTCATAAGCTTCTGTGGCGGCACGGGTGCCTCCACTACTCAAAAATGGAGCAAAGTGACTGGAGGAAACGGAACTGATGATATTAGGTTTATGAACTGGATCAGCCACAATGATATAGGCATTCCTCGCGGTCTTATACTGTGTGCGACTACTTTTTGGCTGCCAGTTATACCAAAGGGAGTGTTTGAATATCTTCTTAGCTATGGCAATCGAGCTCAGGTATTTATATATGCATATATCATATCTTCATTTTTGTGACTAAAAATGTAAATTAAGTAAACGAACCATCTCGTGTTTGTAAAATGATCCGCCATTGTTTGATCAAATTTAATATCTCCGCTGAATATATTGTTGTTATATAAAACAATATAACCTGAATGGATTGTTTGATTGATATTAATATAAATGCTGGATTCAGATTGAGTTTAGAAAGAAAAACAAATAGTTTTTTTTTAATCCTTTTTGTGTTTATAAAGAGAAAAAGAATAGGTTAATTTTTTAATACTTAATTTTTTAATTTTTTGATAATTTGATATTTATACCTTTAATATCTGAAAAAAGTTTAAAATCTAACAGGGAAAATTTAATCATTTAAAAAAAAAAAAACAACTCGTAGTTATGGAAATTTTTTTCGTTGATCTAATAATGAAGCTTAATTTATAAGTAATCAGTCATATTAAAGAAATTAACTAACTAAGCAGTGAAAATTAAAAACATATTGGCTTGGAAAGACAGTGGGACATTCTTTGTAATAGAAGAAATAGCAGATATTACTAATGGCAGGGACAAGTCCAATTGTGTCTCCATACTGAAATTTCAGGTATCTTGGTTTTTTTAACTTCATCAAACATTAACAAATAAAAAATCTTCTCTCTCTCTCTCTCTCTTTCTCTCCCCCTTTTCCTTTTGGCTAATGGCAGGGACAGCTCCAAAATTTGTTTACATATCAAGAAGTACCTTCGAAATGCAAAAGAACTTTACCAAGAACACAATCACCTTTGTTTAAATAATATTGATGCTAGATTCAGATTGAGTTTGAAAAGAAATAAGAAAAATTAGTTTTTTTAACTAATTGCTAGCAAACTACTAAAGTTAATTTTTTTGCGCTTGTAAAGGAAAAATAAAGTAGCTAGTTAAATTTTTAATTTTTGTTTTTGATATTTTTGTCCTCAATATTTGAAAAAAATTTAAAATATAAGTGAATAAATTTAGTTATTTAAAAAAAAAACTGATAGCTGCTTTTTTTTCCCTTCAAAACACAACCTCAATATATGGGGAAAATTAAATAAATTTTTTTAGTTGATTTAATAATTAAGCTTAGTTTATAAGTAACCAGTCATATTGAAGAAATTAACTAACTACGCAATGAAAATTAATAACTCATTGGCTTGCAATGACAGTGGGACATTCTTTCTAATGGTTATCGGGTAGAAGAAATAGCGTATATTACTAATGGCAAGAACAGCTCCAACTGTGTCTCCATACCGAAATTTTAGGTACGTTAATTAATTCACATCTTGGTGTTTCTAACTTTATCAAACATTAACAAATTAAAAATCTTTTTTTCTCTTTTCCTCTCCCTTTTTGGCAAATTTTCTTGGGCTGATGATAAGTACGAGGAGACTGTCTTCATACTTCAAGAGAGTCGAAGTGACCAGACAGGCTCATTCATCGTTTATGTGCCCATTGGTGTTGCTTTGACGAACTCGGTGGTTGCTGGCGGAGATCCAGACTACGTGGGGCTTCTTCCGTCGGGGCTGGTTATGCTACCGGACGGTCCTGTTGACGATGAGGCTGGCGGCGACGGATCTCTGCTGACTCTTGCACTTCAGATTTTGGTTGATACCGATCCGAACGCAAAAGTCTCCATTTCATCAGTGATGCATGTCAAGGACCTCATCACTATCAGTGTTGCCAAGTCGAAAGGAACAGCGGGAGTTGTTGATTGATGATTTGGTCAATATCGTAAGTTTTTTAAATCATTCTCCCGAATTTGGAATTAGAAATGCTATTTATTTCAATAAATTTCACTGCATTTATTTATCAGGTACTTTTAGGCTCTTCCATCTGTTTGCAAAAGTTAAATATTTTTTTTCCCTCTCTTGATGTGGTTGCAGTAAAACTAAATTAGGAAAATGAGAGAAAACTATTGGAGTCCAAGCCGAAGAAGATGCAAAGAAGTCAAGAAGCAGCCTAATGGTGCTAGTAAAATTGAAAGGATTGAAGCTAGGAATTGAATTCTCCAAAAAGAAAAGGGAAAGAGAAATAGTATACAGGCCATAGTTCATTGGATTACATGGAAGCCTCAAAGTTTCTCTTTCTATTTTCTTTTAGGGTTATAGGGTTTTCCAGGAGTACGGTTCGATACTCTTAGACTGTCTTTTTGTTACTTCTTAGTTTGCTGTTTGCATAGTTTTGTGGCTGTAGTGATTGGAAGTGCTTGAATTCGTAGTGAACTTTTTTCTATTAATAACTGGTTTGCTATATATAATTGTGTTGTTCTGTGGTATTTCGTTATTTATCAGATCTTTCTACGAACTTTTTCCTCAGGTTTTATTTTATGTTTTTACCTAAGGCAAATCATAATTTCGGAGAATTTTTTACCTTTTATTTTTTATTTTTCTATCAGAGCAAAAAAAAAAAAAAAAATACAAACATACATATATCATATGCATTATCAATTACACATTACTTTGTATGAATCAAAAATTGTTTTAGTAATATCATTTGCCTTTAATAAATAATGAGAGGATTAGTGGTCTCAATACATTTCCATTATGTTACATAGCCAAACCCGTCACATCCTGTGCTAAAGTCAAACGGTTGTTCTTCCTTCCCGGTTCCTCCTTTTTCTAGGTATGTCGCGACGGGTTACCAGAGAAGAGGGGACGACTTTCCTTTCCTTTGCCTTGCTCAGTCTTCCTTTTCTGATTAAAAGTACCAAATGATTTTACTACGGCCACAGAGGCCAGATAGAAGGCTGTATCTTCTATGTGTTCAGGCGGAGAACATCTAGAGGCTAGCTCGAGCGGCTAGTTATTAATTTCTTCGCTCGGGAGTGGACTATTACTTTTAGTCAGTAGGGGCAAATATTAACTGTTAATTATTACTGACAAGCGCTACTGCATGTTATGGTTTGCAACAGTTGCACTTGCGGTCACTGTTATAGCCTCATGTACTTGATCTTATCTGTCACACTTGCACCTCCACACTCATTTAAGCCTCTAATTTGGTGTTTTATCCATTAGGTTACGATAAATTAAGGAGACAGTATATATCAATATATTATTGGAGAAATAATATCTATCCAAAAAGAATTTGGATAAAAGATGAAACCTAAGCGATGCAATGAATTGTCCTTAAGGATTATTTTATCACAAAGAAATAGATATGCAAAAATCCTCTAGGATTTCTTAGGCTCTTCTGGAAATTGAAGGTGCATAGGAATAACAAAAATATTTGAATAGGGACAACAAAAAATATTGAAAACAACCCAGCAATCTCAAACATAATTAAAAGAAAATCAGAGAATATCATATGAAGATGAAAAAGATAAAGGCTAAAAACTGTGGATAGATTATCTTCTTTTTTGGACTGATATATATAAATATATGATTATAACGTTAGAAGAATAACGTTGAGGGGTAGAAAATTTAGGATATATAAAAGGGCATATAAGTTAGTGGCTGTAGAATAAGAGATGTAGTTTTCAATGGCTATAAAAATTAGTTAATATACATTCACGTTTTTAACAGATATAAAATCAATTAATATATCTTCATGTGAATCTTAATTTTTGAAATATACTTATCAACATATACAACGATCCCCCACATATTTCAAAAAGATTTATGAAATAAAATTAATTTTGTTAGGTTAAAACATGAGTGAAAATGCTTTGAATCTGGTGTCTTTTGGATTATGAACCAAACCTAGAATAATAAGATGTAACATACAGAGTTATTGATGAAGTGTTTTGCTTCCATGAATCAAAAACTCTTTATTATAAATTAAAATCTTATTAATCACATTACATCCCCACTACGTTTGCTGTTCAACGTAGTTTTGCACTAATAGGCCATGTTTGTGCCTGGTAATTCATGAATGCATTAGAGATTATGCCACAATCTCATAGGAGCAGCCCCACTCCATATTCATATAGGTGATTTCATCAAGTGTATTTAAATACACCACCCATAAAGGGATAGGAAATTCATTAAGAACTTTTAGATCATTCTCTTATTTATTGCAGCTTAGCACTACACACATCATAGCAAGTGACAAAATAAGTAGTGCCAGCAAGATTAACAAGTTACTTGTTATTACCCATGTGAACCATATTTATGGGATCACCAATCACAAAGGTTGGATTAATATCTCTTGTTAATTTTCAAATTGACTTAAGTCTCATTCCCTTCAATGTTTCATTAATCAATTTTCTTCCTATAGGTTTAGTCAAAGGATCGGCCAAATTCACCTCTAACTTCACATAATCGATGGATATAATTCCATATTTTAGCAGCTGCTTAACCACATCATGTCTCAAACGAATATATCTATTTTTACCATTGAAAGTCTTATTCCTTACAATGGCTATTGCTGATTGGCAATCATGGTATATAGACACAAAAGGTGTTGGTTTTATTCCCAATAGAAGATTTGTTAAGAAGTTTCTTAACCACTCAATCCTATTACCAGCCAATTCAAGAGCTACAAACTTTGACTCCATGGTGGATTTAGCAATAATAGTTTATTTGGTTGATCTCCAAGTAACTACCCCCCACCAAGGGTGAAGACATAACCACTAGTGGATTTTGTCTCATCTGAATCTGAACTCCAGCTAGCATCACTTTATGCCTCTAATACAGCAGGAAATCCACTATATAGAATACCATAGTTCATGGTACCTCTCAAATACTTCATTAGTCTAACTAATGCATTCTAATGATCACGATTGAGATTATGTGTATACTTACTCAATCTACACACGGCATAAGCTATGTCGGGTCAGAAAAAGTTTATTTAATGCATCAGGCTTCCAATAATCTCTGTATACTTAGACTGAGTAACAGGATCACCTCGATTTTCTTTAGTTAGGTGTTTATATCATAAGGAGTACTTATTGGTGTGACATCAAAATACCCAAACTTCGTAAGAAGTTTCTCAACAGAATGTTTTTCTGATAAAATTATACTATCAACTTTTCTTATGATTTTAACACCCAAGATCATACTTACTTTACTTATATCTTTCATATAAAATTTAGAAGCAAGAAAATATTTAGTTTGATGTATTATCTCAAGACTAATACCAAAAATAAGCATGTCGTCCACATAAAGACAAAGAATCACACATTCATTATCAACATGCTTAGTATAAACATATTTATCAACTTCAAAATATGAAAATCCATCACAAATCACAATATGATCAAATTTTTCATGCCACTGTTTAGGAGTTTGTTTTAGGTCATATAAGGATTTACGTAATTTACAAATTTTATTTTCTTGGCTTTCAATAAGACAACCTTCAGATTGCATCAGATAAATATCTTCTTCTAAATCACCATTAAAAAAGATGTTTTAACATTCATTTGATGAATAAAAAGTTTATGGATTGAAGCCAAATCAATCAAAACTCAACGGAAGAAATTCTAGCCACCGGAGCAAATGTGTCAACATAATCAACATTATATTTTTCAGTAAAATTTTTTGCAACCAATCTAGCTCTATATTTGTCAATGGATCTATTAGGAATATATTTCTTTTTAAAAATATTTTTACAACCAATGCGTTTAACTCCTGGAGTTAGATTTACCAAAACCCATGTGTTATTTTTCTTAATAGAATCAATTTCAATTTTAATGGCTTTTTTTCAGAGTGGAGCATCAGAAGAAGAAATGGCATCAAAATAGGTGAGATGATCATTTCTAAAGGATTTTTCTTTTCTTTGTCTTTTACTTCTCCTCAAATACTTAGAATTATTTTCTGAATCATTTTGAACATTAGGTGCATGAGAAATATTTTCATATTTCAAAGGAAAAAAATGTTCAAAGAATTTAATATTTTCTGTCTCAATTATAGTATTGCAGGCAAGCACCTTATTTTTCAAAGCAAGAAATCTATATACAACACTATGATTAGTATAACGAATAAACATACAATCAGATGTCTTTAAACCTATTTTCCATTTCTTAGGGTTAGGAAGCATTACCTTAGAAACCCTACACTTTTAGGTATTTAAGGTTAAGCAGATAACCCTTCCAAAACTCATAAGCTGTCTTACCAGTTTTCTTTATAGGGAATCCTATATACTAAGTGACATGCGGATAAAATAGTCTCACCCCAAAGATTATCATGTGCAAAAGAACCAACAAGCATAGCATTCATCATTTCTTTCAATATTCTATTTTTGCTTTCACACTCTCACTGTCATTACCTTTCTTTCTTCTCCACCCCATTTCTTTTAGCTTCAGGCCCTCTCTATTTTGTTATTTATACAATAGTATTCTACTTTTTATTTTTCAATATGACTTTCTCTCTCTCTCATATGAAATGCTGCAGGTTACATTGGTAGGCGGCGGACAAAAGCTTTCATAATATGTACATGCCTCATGTCAATTCTGGCCTCGCATTTGGGGCGAAAGGTGGATTCTACACTTGACGGACAATGCGAACGTGTGGAAAGTTCCATCGCTGCAAAGTTTCCGCCCTGGGATCTCCAAAACATCGGTGATTACAATAATTACAACACAATTAGTACATATATATATATTTAACTATCATTCATTTCGGATCATAATTCTAATGAATATTATTATTATTATTATTATTATTAACATTGTTGTTATGTTATTCAGAGGGGAGAAGGAGTGTGTTGACGTTGGTGGAAAAAAGGTTCATAAGCTTCTGTGGCGGCGCAGGTGCCTCCACTGCTCAAAAATAGAGCAAAGTGACTGGAGGAGATGGAATTGATGATATTAAGGTCATAAGCTGGAACAGCCACAATGATCTAGGCACTTCTCGTGGTCTTATACTGTGTGCGACTACTTCTTTTTGGCTTCCAGTTATACCAAAGGGAGCATTTGAATATCTTCGTAGCTATGGCAATCGAGCTCAGGTATATATATATATGCATATATTCATCTCTTCATTTTTGTAACTAAAAATGCAAATTAAGTAAACGAACCATCTCGTGTTCATAAAATGATCCCCCCATTGTTTGATCAAATCTAATATCTCCCCTGATATATATATTGTTGCTGTATAAAACAATCTAACGTGAATGGATTGTTTGATTAATATTAATATAAATGATGGATTCAGATTGAGATTGGAAAGAAAACCGAAGTCTTTTTTTAATCCTTTTTGTGTTTACAAAGAGAAAAAGAATAGGTTAACTTTTTAGTAGTTAACTTTTCAATTTTTTTATTAATTTGATATTTTTATCTGTTAATATCCCAAAAAAATTTAAAATCTAATAGGAAAAATTTGATCATTAAAAAAAAAAAAAAAAAAAAACTAGTGGTTGATAACCAACTACAAGCTATTTTTTTTTTCTTTTTTCACGAAAAAGAATATATGGAAATTTTCTTCATTGATCTAATAATGAAGCTTAGCTTATAAGTAAACAGTCATATTGAAGAAATTAACTAACGAAGCAGTGGGACATTCTTTCTAATGGCTATCCGATAGAAGAAATAACACATATTACTAATGGCAGGGATAGCTCCAATTGTGTCTCCATACTGAAATATCAGGTACGTTAATTAATTCACATCTTGTTTTTTTTAATTTCATCAAACATTAACAAATTAAAAATCTTCTCTCTCTCTCTCTCTCTCTCACATTTTGGCTAATTATCTTGGGGTGGTGATTAGTACGAGGAGACTATCTCCATACTTCAAGAGAGTCGAAGTGACCAGACAGGCTCATTCATCGTTTATGCGCCCATTGGTGTTGCTTCGATGAACTCGGTGGTGGCTGGTGGAGATCCAGACTATGTGGGGCTTCTTTCGTCCGGGTTGGTTATACTACGCGACGGTCCTGTTGATGATGAGGGCGGCGGATCTCTGGTAACTCTTGCACTTCAGATTTTGGTTGATACTGATCCGAATGCAAAAGTCTCCATTGCATCAGTTATGGATGTCAAGGACCTCATCACTATCACTGTTGCCAAACTGAAGGGAACAGCGGGAGTTGGTGGTTGATGATTCGGTCAATATCGTAAGTTTTTTTAAATCATTCCCACCCAATTTGGATTTAGAAATGCTATTCATTTCAATAGATTTCACTGCATTTATTTATTGGGAAATTTTTGGTTCTTACTTCTGTTTGCAAAAGTTTAAACTTTTTTTTTCTTAATGTGCTTGCAGAAAAACTATATAAGGAAAAGGAGAGAAAGACTACTGGAGTCCAAGCCGAAGAAGATGCAAGCAACTCAAGAAGCAGCCTAATAGTATTAGTAAAATTGAAAAGATTGAAGTTAAGAATTGACTTCTACAAAAACAAAAGGGAAAGAGAAGTAATATACAGGCGTTAGTTCATGGGATTACTACATGGAAGTCTCAAAGTCTCTCTTTCTATTTTCTTTTAGGGTTATAGGGTTTTGCAGGAGCGGGTTCGATACCCCTCTGCTGTCTTTTTGTCACTTGGTTTGCTGTTTGCATAGTTTTGGGGCTGTAGGGAGTGGAAGTGCTTGAATTCGTAGTGAACTCTATTTCCATTAATATATGGTTTGCTATAAATAGTTGCATTGTGTTGTGGCATTTCGTTATTATCAGATCTTTCTGTGACTTTTTTTTCCTTAGGTTGTATTTTAGGGTTTTACCGAGGGCTATGACAAAAAAAGGAAAAAATAAATAAATAAAGTTTTTACCGTAGGCCTATGATAATTTCGGATAATTTTTTTCTTTTTATTTCTATTTTTTTCTATCATCACCAAAAAACTTATACCATATGCATTTGTAATTAGACATTACTTTGTATGAATCAAAAATTGTTTTAGTAATATTTATGCCTTTAATAAATAATAAGAAGGTTAGTGGTCTTGAGCAGCTATTTATTAATTACTCCGCTTAGGATCGGCATTTTTGGTCAATGGGATAAATATTATCTATTATTTATTACTCACAAGCGCCAATATTGTTGCCAATATTGTTCATTATGATTTGCTACACTTGCGCTTGTAGCTCACCGTTCTGGTCTCCTGCACCCTCGCTGCTCCCTGTCACACTTGCACCTCCACACTCATCCAAGTTTCTAATTTGGTGTTTTGCCTATAGGGTTACGTAAATTGAAGAGATAATATATATCAAGATCTTGTCCGAAGGATGAGCGTTAGTCCACTGGGGTTTAGAGAAAGAGAGAAAAAGTAGTGAGAGGAAGATGAGTGATGGGTTTATAAGTGAGAGAGGAAAAAAGATGAATAATGAAAAATAGAGAGAGACTGTAAAAAGAAAAAAAAATAAAAAGGTAGAAGAGTGACAATGTTGTGAGACAGATTCATATAAGAGAAAAACTTTTTACTTGATTACGATAACTTACTAACTTTAGGGTTTGTGTGATTTACTAAACAGTGTTGAGAAATTTTGAAAATTATTTAAAAGTTATTTATTTTTTATTTTACTGTACAAAATCATTTTTGGTTACTCTAAACACCAAACATAAATAAACAAAAATAACAAGAAAAAAATAAAAATCAGTTAGTCGGACATGAACGTACCCTCACTCGTCCCTTCATAGGTGCCCATGACTCCAGTGTAATGATTCTAAACTTAATAATTTATTTTCTGTTTCGTTACGGGAGGGTGATTTATGCTCATATTAGCTGTATCAGTTGGTTCAAATTTTGTGACTGCTTAAGTTAAGAAATGACTGATTAAGAATTTTTAATTTCGGAATCAAGGTTAAAAAATTCCAGACAAAGGAAGGTTACTGAAAGTTTAAATAAAAAAATAAAAAAAAATTGAGGGAAAAGGGTATTTAAATTTTTTGCTAAAATTATAATAAAATTTTTTTTTGTTTCAATGTAAAATATTTTCTAAAAAATACTTTTGATTATATTGAAGAAAAATATTTTTTTGAAAAATCATGAGCAAATACATTTTTTTAAAAACCATTTTACATTAAAAAAAATGTTAGAAGTCTTTGAAAAATTTTAAAGTTTTTGGAGGGGGACTATCCCTAGATCTATCATTATTGAAGGAACGCAGGAAACCATTGTCATATCAATATAAATGCCACTCTTTTCTGGTTCATTAGTCAGAATAATATATACATCGGGATTAAAGAAAAATCCTGGAAGAAGAATCTTAAATCTTTATTATGATTATAAATTATAAGAGCCATATTTCTTGAGTGAGCAAGTGGAATATTTATTTAGTAACATATTTCCGATACCATCCGAAGTCCATTGCCTCTATTGATTATTTGGAAGCCATTCTCATCAAAACCTAGAAGATTCCTTATGATCGCTTTCCACTTAAAAAAATCACTCTTGGCAGCTCGTGCCTGGAAATTTCTTCGAATTAATTCAACTGCGACGTCGGAGGCTTTCTGCCCCCCAAAATAATAAGTTGCAAACAATGCTACAATCCACAGAGATGCCCACGGTTTAGTTTTAGACGTCAACTATGGCCATCTGCGTCTTCTCTCGGCTCTTGCTACAGAGGACTGGATTACCAGAGTAGCATGTTACATGGAAGATCATTGCAAGGTTAAAAATCTATTTTCAAGAGTGATCCTCGTGAAGTTATCTCTAATGTGCATTCTAGCAACAGATCCTTCTCGTGGGAAATTTCGACAATTATTGAAGACACTCTCTCATGGAGCTTTTCTAGCTGATGGACTTTCAGTAGTGCAAAAGAACGGCAATTGGTGCTGCTCACTATCTGGCCAATAACTGCCTGTGAAAGTTGGTTAAGATGCTCTAATTAATGTAAAATATAGTAAATTCTGTAATATAAGGAATTCTCATCACTTTTCTCTTTTTGCCAAATAAATATAAAGACTCTGAATCGCTCTCCTGGCCACTGAGAAGCATATGTACACATTATAATCTATAATAATTAATCGTCTTTTTTGTTCTAACCTATATAATAAATTGATGAATGAATGCGATCTGCTCATTTGATCATACTTTTATGTTATATAAACTAAACCCATATCATTTAATATCTTTGTCTCTTTATATCTCTCTCTCTCTTTCTCTTTCTCTTTCTCTTTTTCTCTCATTAACCCTAATTTGCAATCTTTTGTTAAATCCTAGTAGTCTCTTTTAACTGTTTTTTTTTTTTTTTTACACTCCTCTCAGTCAATTTACCTTTCTCTAATTTACTCTTTTTCAATCCATTCTTTTTATTTTTTAAATCTTTGCTCTTTCCTAATCAAGACACCATTTTAATATATGTTAAAGCTCCATCTTAAGTTTTACCTCAAGAATTAAGGTTCAACCTCATCTCTTCAAAAAACAATTTAAGATATTTTGTATTTAAATTATAATTTGATCTAATTCAATAATTTAACATTTTATTGCTTTAATTTATTGCACATATTGTTCACGGTTAGCTTAATAACTTGAACTTTTATGATATCATATAATTTATATTGTCTATATTTAATTACAATTGATTTTTATATTAGTTGTCTTATTTATTGCTTGTGTTATTTGAAGAATAATTAATTTATTCATTTAGGTTTAAAATTTTGTTAATATATATTTGAACTAGGGTTTTTTAGTAAAAAAGATTGAGAATTTTTACTTTTAATTATTAAATTTCTAAAAATTTATGTCTTATAATTAATGTTTCTTTTTTAATTTATATAGTTGTGGAAAGATAATTAAAGAAAAGAATTAAAGTTTAGTTTTGCTCTCCCTCAACAAAATTTCTGAATCCACTCCTGCCAACTATATTTTTGTATTGCAAGATTTAGATAATTAATTATTAGATTTTATGTTATTCTATTTGAAAAATAAATTCAACTAAGAATTATCACTTATAAACGGGGAAGGAAAAAAAAATACTAAATCTTTCTACGTAGATAGTTCGTCCTTCCATCTCAAGCCACATGCATGACGTGAAGTTATAATCAGTGAGGAAGCAACACTGATATTCTTTCTTTTATTTGCACTTTAAACATTCAGATATAGACAGAGGGTAAAACTACAAAAGCGGAGCTAGAGTGCTGGAATGAACCTATTTAATGAACCTATTTAAAAAACAAAAAAGTTATGGAATGATAAAAATAAAATTTTTAGGCAAGGTAGCATTAAAAGCATTGACTTAGTAGAAAAAGCCGTCTTAAACCCTTGTTAATATATATATATATGTTAATTCCCCTTGAGTTTTAATTGATGAATGTGATTGTACTCTGCTTTGGACATGCTTGAGTATATATTACCAATTTTAATTTATTTCTTCCTTCACTCCAGTAGGCTGTATATGCACTAATTCAAGTTGCAAGAGAAATGAAAGGTACGTAGATTAAATACAAGGTGACGCATATTTGATCATTATTCGTAAATATTTAGTCATGATTGAATTTTGTAACCTATATTATTTATCAGTGACACACCAAATAGTAAACTATTCATTACTTTTTTGATAACACTTTATATAGTCATCTTGTATTTTCAATAAGTAATCCAATATATCACATAAAATATTTTTAATTTAAAGGGCAAATATAATCCTTATAAGTGATTCATAATCCATCACGTATTGATAATGAAATTTAAACTGATACAAATACTAATATTTGGAGATGTAGCAATGATGAAATTATGTCATCACTAATTATTAAAGGTGACGGATAACGTAATTTAGGTGGCAATTTCTTGATTTATTTTTAACTACAAACTAAATATTTTGTAGTGCATATTATTTGTGTGACTTGTCATTCTGTTATTGATTGTTTTCAAATGCTTTTATGTAAATTAAATTTTGCAATAAATTAAAAAAGTTGTATGATATTGATTGTTTAACGATTATACTTCAATCTTATAATGTTGTTCCACTTGAAAAAAGGGTCAATGTTCTGAAATCAAAGATTTTAGCCCAAAAATCCTAGTTATTGGTAGAACACGGAGAATGAAATTGCAAAATTATAGTTCATACGAAAAAGAATAATGGATCAATAATGCAAAATAATAATAACATAATAATAAGGAATGATTTTTTACCTCCTATTCCTAAGGTAAAAATCATTTACATTCTTTGAATTTTAAAAATCTATTTTTATACTATTCCCAATTGAGATAAAGTGAAATTATAAATACTGTTAAAAATATTTAAGTGAAAAGATGAAAATATTCATTGAAAATTAAACAGAATCAAAAGTGTAAATGTAAGTTAAATGAACAACAAAGTGTGTACATGCATTTTTTAATATCAATAAAAATTAAAACTGTTGTCTGTGATGGATTTTTAACAATTCCACTTTAATCTAAAATAAGAGAGAAAAATATATTTTTAAGTTCAAGGGTACAAATGATTTTTACCTTAAATGTAGAGATAAAAGGTAATTTACCCTAATAATAATAAAATAATAATAATAACAACAACAACAACAATAATAATAATAATAATAAGGGATGTTTGGATGGTCAAAAAGTACAAAAAAAATACGAAAGTGATATATGGTAAAATTTGACTGAAAGAAAGTATAAAAAGTTCATAAAAGTTGGTAGATTTTGGTTAATTTTGGTCAACCGAACGCCCCAATCAAACTAAATAACTAAGGTGTTATTGCACATGAGAACCTAATAATAATAATAATAATAATACAAAATTACATAAAACTGAATAGTTAAGGTGTTATTACAAATGAGAACCTAACAATAATACAAAATTACATCAAACTAAATAGTTAAAATGTTATTACACATGAGAAACTACGGTAGTTAATTCATAACAATGAGTGAAGCATTGCTTGCAGTAGTTTCAGATAAAACATTTCTAATGACATCACGTGGTTTACACATGACTTCCAATGGCTCCAATTTAGGCATGGTAAGCCCACTTCCATCAGTGAGGTCAGCAACCTCTTCACCCACCCTTTTCCAATCAAAGCATTGAATCAACGACCTAAGACTCAAAACCACAATCTATTGGGCTAGTCCATCCCCTGGACAGGCCCTCATTCTCATTCCAAATGGCATTAACTTGTGTGCTTCCACTTTTGCACATTTTTCAAAACCTATTAGGCTTGAAACTTGTGGGGTCTTCCCAAACCTTTGAATCCCTATGAATGGCCCATGCATTAACCATTAAAATCGTGTCACATGGCACATTGTATCCTCCAACTACGCAATAAGCAGATGGCACATGTGGTACTAGAAGTGGTGCGACTGGAAATAATCGGTGGGTTTCAGAGATTAGTTCTTACAATTAATGTAGCTTGGGAAGATCCAATTCATCTATTAGACGATCTTGTCCCACATGAGAGTCCAACTCTTGTTTTGCTTTCTCCAACACATACGGGTGGTTCAATAAAAGAAATATTGTCCACTCTATTGTTATTGGTAGCGTGTCTATGCCAGCTAATATCATATCCCGAATTGACCAACAACATATATATATATATATATAAGGTATCTAGATTATAAATTTCCTAAGAAAATAATAGAAGAGAAATATTCTAATGAATTTTTTTTAACTTCATTATTTTTAATGAATTTTTGATAGAAAAATAAAAATTAAAGACATAACTTTTTAATGAGAGGTAAAAAAGTTATTTTAATATGTTATTTAATAATTGTTATGATAAGAATTTGAGAGACCTTTTATAACCCTATCGAATATTGACATGTTAGAGTGTTTTCTCTTGGTTGTGTTATTATCTACCATTGCTAATTCATTTCAAAACGGGAAGGCATATAGCAGTGGTTGATGGATGATGGATGTTATTTTTTGTGTTTGTTTAAAGATGTAATAAATGGAATTTTTTTTTTCGGTTGGATGGATGAATGCAGTTTTCTCATCTTTTTTTTCTTGTTGTTTCATATGATACCTTGACATTTTTCTTTATGTTTGCAGTGCTATAGGTTTTACCATTCTTGTAAAGATTCTGAGGCCCATATGTTAAAATTGGTCAGATTAGAAATTTAATTTTTGTTAAAGGGTGTGATTTTACTTTTAAAGTTTGACATGGAATTTTCAAAGGAGGAGATTATTAGGTATTTTATTAGAATTGGAAGTACATAATCAAAACAAAGTTATAATCTATGTAAACTTAGATGTAGGGTAGAATTGATAGTACATAATAAAAAAAAAAAAAAGTTATAATCTATGTAAACTTGGATGTAGGGTAAGATGTCAAAATTTAAGAATAGAACAAACAGCATTTTAGGCCTTAGAAGAAATCTGGAGAACTTGAGAATATTCACTTCATGGGAAGCTTTTAGGAAATGCGTTTGGTAAAACATATGGGAGTCACTCTGGTTAGCAAGAAAATATTGAGACAGTTATTTTAGAAGTTAAGCCATGCGAGTAGAACTTAGTATGACTGCCAGTAGATGTTGTAAGCCCATGAAAAGTCCACACCCGTGAGCATCATTTCGGAAGCTTAATTCATCAGGTTTTCGTGTGCCATACATTCTATATTGTTTTAAGGTTTTCAAAAGAGAGAAATAACGTAAGAGTAAAAGGAATTCAAAGATTAATGGTTTCTCTCAATCCTAAACATAAAATAACTTCATTTATTGTGCACGTATGATTTGAAGAAATACGAATCAAGTGTATTATGGATTCAACATGGTACTGAAGATTCGAATTGTCTTCAGAGTTTGAAAGATTTGTATTTCAATTGAAGATTGGTGAATTAAGAATTCAAACAAAAGATTAAAAAAATATAGCTATAGAGTCAAATCTATTGAGAGGTTGTTCTTTGTAACCAAACGTGTTATATAACGAAAGATTTAAGATTTTTTTTTGATTTGAATTTTTCACATTAAAACTATGTATTTGTATTTATTATATTATTCTTGTGTTCGTGATTGTTTGTGTAATTTGTTGGAATCATCTAAGTTGTTAGGAAATGGCAACAATAGAATAGAAATGGTAAGAATGCTATTTAAGATGGTTTGTCCATGTCCAATGTATCTATAAAAGTATGTTGATTAGGAGGAGTCCTTTAATCAAAGTAAAAGGTATAAGAACAAAAACGGGTGGACTAAAAGGATTACACGCATGACCTGGAATTTTGATAAAGTACTTCATTTTGAATAATCTCATAAAAAAATAATTCTTAATTCAAATGGATAGAAGAAAATGATTCTTGTAACCTACCCCAACTAATTAATTTGAAATTAAGACTTAATTGAGTTAATTATTACATTTCATACATTTTTCTTACTTTTACTTTTTCTTTCCCTTCACAAATTTAAATTTATAAACCATCACTTCACAAATTTAAATTTATAAACCAAAGATAGCGTAATGTTTGAAATTGTTATTATTACTTTTCAATTAAAACAATAATATTGGGAAACAGTTTTCTATGTTCATATTTATTTTCTCTGAAAATCATTAAGAAGAATTAGAAAACAATTAATAATTAAGTCTCCCTAAAAAGGCATTGTCACAAAACTTTTTGGCAGAAAGAACAAAAAAAATTAGTCGGAAACTAATTTCTAAAATTACAGTAAGATATTGCATATACAAAGGAACAAAGGACTACAGCCAAATGGCTCGATAAATATCTATGAAGATTAGATCATGCAAATCTTTTCTGTAGTATTACTTTGTTTACTAGTGCCTTGTCAAATGTGGAATCTTTTATGAATCTATTGAAAAAGTCCAATTAACGTTGAAAAAAAAAATTATTTCTCTTTGCTTTTTATATTAATATCATTTAAATCAAACGCAGAAAGGAGAAGAAATTAATGAAAATTTTCAAACATCAACCACGTCACAATCATTACCAAAAGTTGAAGTTGACGTGATTTCCATCCCCATAAACCAAAATGGTTGAAAATAGTTTTCTGACCTGGGGGGTTTGTTAGGAAAAAAAATGTTTTTAATTTTAATTTTTTTAGTATATTTTTATTTTGTATGAAATTTTTTTTATTAAATTTTATTTTTTAGACGTTGTAATTTTTAAAAATGTTATTCTTCTTAGTCAAAAAAGATTATAAAAAATAAAAAAATTTATGTACGAGTTAAAAATTATTTTTTTATTTATACGTAGATTTTTCTATTTAGAAGTATTTTTGTATTTTCTTATAAATGTAAATAATATAAATAAACTAGTAAACAAAAATCAAAGAAAATATAATGAAAAAATATATAAAACGAAAATATACTAAAAAATCCAAAAACTAATTTTTATTTTTTTTTCCAAACCAAGCCTTAAACTTATTTTTGGAATTTCGTGGGTTTTTCAGCTTTTAGCTAACTAGTTTCTAATTTTTTGTAAATTGATCAAAACGTTTCACTTAAATTTTGAATTTTTTACAAAAGATAAAATATGTTAAGTTAATAAAAAATAATTATAATAGCCCAATTTCTTTTTGCTTCTCAAAATAATAATAATAATAATAATCTTTTAATAACCAACTAAAAAAATTATTTTTTTTAATTTGAGGATATTTGCATTCTTTTATTGACTTCTCTAGATAAAGGGGCCTGAAATTATTTTTTAAATTCATATCCCTACATTTGAATCTCATCTATTGAAAATAAAGTGTTTGAAACTTGAGATGTTTTACGTAGTCCAATGCTATACTTTGGATTAATTCGTCTCATTTATGAACAATACTTTTTTTCTCAATTATAAGTGTTAATTTATATATTTTTAAATTAATAAATTCTACGTAAAATTTAATTAAGTTATAAGATATATTAATTTACATTAATATACATAAAAAAAACTTTAAGTTCAATATTTAAAATTCATAGATACAAATCCAATTGAAATATATTTGAAAAATTATCTTTCATAATAAAAAATTTATATTTATTATGTCTCACATAGCCGGACGCCATCCTTGGAATTAATTCATCTCATTTATGGATAATACTCTTTTTCTCTTTTCTATTTTGGTTTTAGTTATGATAGTTAATTACCTTTTAAATTAATAAAATTTACATGAAATTTAATTAAATTATAAGAAAATTTAGATTAATATAAAATTGTCAAAAATTTTAAAATTTATTAAATTGAATGTGTAAAAATTTAGATATAAATTTATACTCTCTAATATAATTTTTTAAATATATTTCGGTAGCATTTATATTTAAAATTTTAAGATAAGTCATAATGATAATATAATAATATATTATCAAGAATTTTAAATTTATTAAATTGAAGATGTAATAATTCAAATATAAATTTTTATTATAAAATATAAATTTTCAAATATTTTGATTGCATTTGTATTTATGAATTTTAAATAATAAACTAAAAAAATTTATGTATATTAATCTAAACTAAAATCTTTTATAATTTAATTACAATTTATATAAAATTTATTATTTTAAAGGATACATAAATTAACCATTAAAATTAGAAAATAAAAAGGAAAAGAAAACATTGCCCATAAAAGAGATGAATTGATTCAAAGTATGAGATATCTCGAGATTTAAATTTCCTATTTTCAACGGATGAGATTCAATTTTAAGACTTGAATTTAAAAACTTCAGCCCCTTTCCCTCCACAATTACTAAATGAGAAAAAAGTAATATAAAACTACTGGAATTCAAAAATTTTTCAAAACTTTTAAAAAACTCAACAAAAATTTTATTTTCTTTCAATTAAATTTTACAATATATGGCTTTTAAATCATAATATCAACTTTTGATCTTTTTTTTTTTTTTTTTTGTGGAGCTTTTTTTAAACCATAAACGCTCTCGAAGTCAAAAAAAAAAAAGGTTTAGTGAAAGAGATCAGTTTCCTTATATGTAACTCCCAGCTTTGCGTTAAATAAACTAATTGTTAAGAATTGGAACACAAAAAAAAAAAAAAAAAAGTACACAAAAATTCTGGGAATGACATACATCTTATTGAACATTCTGGGCTTATAAATAGCCTTCTATAATCTTACCAGAATGAGAAAAACTAGCTCATGATTACAACTAATCAATGTGATAAGTGCAACTAGAAGAAGTTAAGAAACAAGTATCCTAAAGAATAGGACTTATTCAAACTGAATGCAACAACTTATCTGAATCCCTAACAGAAACCTAAACTTTCTCTTCATTCCCTCCCTTAAACGAGTTCCCAACTATAGCTAGTTTAATTCAAGAACTTGGCAAACTCCCAACTGACTCCGAAACCTCTGAAATGCATCCAATGTGAGGGGCTTTATCATCATATCTACTAGCTGATCTTGTGTTCCACGATAAACTAACTCAACTACTCCTTCTTGTGTGAGATCACGTAGAAAATGGAAGCATACATCAATGTGCTTGCTTCGACCATGTAACACAGGGTTTTTTGATAGTTTAATTGTGGAACTATTATCACAAAAGATTGTAGTACACTTACTTTCCTCAAGACTAAGTTTCTCAAGTATCCTCTTCATCCAAACAACTTGGCTAGCACAAGCAGCTGTAGCCACGAACTCTGCTTTAGTGGTTGAAAGTGTGACTATAGGTTGTTTTCTTGATGACCGGGTAACAGCTCCAGATCCCAACATGAAGACATATCCTGATGTGCTTTTCCTGTCTTCTAGATCTCCTGCATAGTCGCTATCTGCATAACCAACCAAACCTTCACATGCTCCCTTCTTGTAAAAAACTCCAAGTCCAGTGATTCCTTTCAAGTGCCTCAGCATCCTCTTTGCTGCCAGCAAGTGCAACTCAGTTAGTTTTGCCATGTACCTGCTAATTAAGCTTACTGCAAGCATTAAATCCGGCCTCGTAGCTGTTAAGTACATGAGGCATCCCACCATCTTTTTAAATAAAGTCTCATCAACGCCAACACCATTCTTATCTTTAAAAAGTTTACAACCTAGAACAATGGGATTATGGACGGAGTTGCTATTCTCCATCCTGAACCTCTTCAACACCTCTAAAGCATACTTTCTCTGGAAAATATAAATCCCATTCGACCTCTGCAATACTTCTAAGCCAAGAAAAAACCTCATTCTCCCCAAATCAGTCATATCAAATTCCCTCAACATGGAATTCTTAAACTCAACAAACATCAATTTATCATTGCCAGTAAATATTAAATCATCTACATATAAACTGACAATGAGAATCTTACCTCCCTTATTTGTTTTAATGAACAAAGTATGTTCACTATAACACTTCTCGAACCCTTCACTTATGAAATGTGCTTCAATACAACTAAACCAAGCTCATGGAGCTTATTTTAGTCCGTAGAGGGCTTTCTTCCACCTGTATACTTTCTGAGGATTGTTCTTCAGCTCATAACCCTTAGGCTGCTCCACGTACACTTCTTCATTAAGTTCCCCGTGCAGGAAGGCGGATTTGACATCAAGTTGATAGAGAGTCTATCATTTCTGAGCTGCAAGAGCCACAATCATTCTCACTGTATCCATTCTCGTAACCGGTGCAAGTACTTCTGTGTAGTCTATCCCTTGTTGTTGCACATACCCCTTTGCCACCAAACGAGCCTTAAACTATCAGCGAGTTCCCATGTGTTGTTTCTCTTTATAGCTTTTATCTCCATGTCCATAGCCATCCTCCAATTATCATGCTTCATAGCTTCCTCAAACTATACTGGATCTGCTGAAGCAAATAGAGCCAAATTAACATTTGTATCTTCTTCCTCCGAAAGCCCTTCCCCATTTACATAATCTCTCATCCACCCTGGGGGCCTTCTAGCTCTTCTTTTATCAGAACTAGATGATTCTCTTCCACTCTCACTAGTTTGAGGACTACCAACTGGTTCTTCATTGACTTCTTCCTCTTCCCCACTCACTGCTCCAACATTCTCTGCGTTTACTACCTTATTATCTTCTTCTTCATCCCATTCCAGATCAACCATTATATGTTCTTCATAACTCCTATCCCAGTTCCAAGATTTGTTTTTCTCAAACACTACATCCCTACTAATTACAACCTTCTTTGCAACTGGATCGTAGAGTCTATATGCCTTAGACTCTTCACTTAATCCCAATAACACACAGGTGAAGCTCTTTGCATCTAGCTTTTTCCTTCTCACATCAGGAATATGCACATATGCCATGCATCCGAAAACCCTGAAATGCTCAATTGAAGGTTTGCTTCCACTCCAATTTCCTCAGGTGTTTGATTCTTTACAACCAATGTAGGACTCCGATTTAGAACATATGTTGTCCAGTTTACTGCCTCTGGCCAGAAAGTCTTGGGAATCCTTTTTTTTAGATAGCATGCATCGAATCATGTTCATCACTATTCGATTTTTCTTTTCAGCAATGCCGTTCTGATGTGGAGTATATGTTGCAGTCAATTGCCTCTCAATGACATGCTCTGTCCAAGACTCATTGAATTCGAATGATGTGAACTCGCCTCCTCGATTTGTTCTCAAACATTTTATATGCCTTCCTACTTCTTTCTCAACATAACTCTTAAAACGTTGAAACATGCTTAATGCTTCAAAATTTTCTACTAAAAAATAAGTTCTTGCCTTTCTAGTAAAGTCATCAATAAAGCGTATAATATATCTCTTCTTACTATTGGAGATGGGAGAGATTGGTCCGCAGAAGTCTGCATGAACAAGTTGGAGCTTCTCTATGGCCCTCCAATTGCTCTTCTTTGGGATTGGATCCCTGTGTTGCTTCCCAATCATACAATTAGCACACACTGTCGATGGATTCTTGAAATAGGTAGCCCATGCACCATCTTCTTGAACTGGAGTGTCCTTAATCCTTTGTAACTCAAATTTCCATAGCGACAGTACCATAAGTTTGCCAAATCCTACGTGGAAGTGTAGAGACAAGCTGGTTTTGGAGACAGTGTCTGATTTTTTATCATGTCGATCTGTATTATGAGCCTTTTCTCTGGATGATAAATTTTGAGCTTTCTATGTTGAATGAGAATCGTCAACCCTCTTTCTTGTAGTTGACCAATGCTCAGAAGATTGATCTCTAGTTCAGGCACAAAAAATACTTCACTAACAATATGTGTAAGGCCACTTATTGTCAATTTCACGTTGTCTTTTCCTAACACAGTCATTCTTGTGTTATTTCCTAGCTTTACCTTCTGCCTGAAGTTCTCATTTAGATCACAGAACAAGCTCTCTTGTCACCACACATGTGGTTGCTACATCCAGAATCTAGGAACCAGACATCTTTCCTTTGGGCATCGTTCACCTTCACATGTGACATGAGCAACATTGCTTCTTCTTCTCCTGATTCAGCGTAGTTGACTTTCTCATCCCAGCTTGGATACTCTGATTGAAAGGGTCCAAGTTTGTGATACTTATAGCATTCCACCGTTGCTTTGTTGTAGGATTGGCGAACTCTCTCTCTTCCTTTGCCTCTGTATGTGCCCCAACCTCGTTCTCTTACACCAAACTTGTCTTTAGATGTGATCTTGAGTGCTTGTTCTTCTCCAGAATGTCGTTAGAATTTTTGCTCATGAACAATCAGAGAACTCTGCAGTTCATCGATGGAGAGTTGATCGATGTCTTTGGATTCCTCGATCGAGCAAACAACATAATTAAACTTCTCACTCAATGATTTGAGAATCTTCTCCACCACTGTGACGTCTTGCATCTACTCTCTATGTGTTCTCATCTTATTGGCCACTGACACACTCTTGAAAAATACTCGGAGACTCTTTCTCTAGCCTTCATCTCTAGGGTTTCAAAATCTCTATGGAGAGCTTGTAGATGTGATCTCTTAACCCTAGCACTTCCTTCAAACTTCTTCTTCATAGACTCCCAAATTTGTTTGGAAGTATTTTTGACGAAAATGGTCTCCAATATCGTCCGATCTATGGCCTGAAAGAGATAATTTTTGACTTTTAGGTCTTTCAGCTTCAATTCATCTACCTCCTTTCGCTGTACTTCAGTCTGCTCCGCTTCACTCTCTGGCTCAACATAGTCGGTCTCTACCAGCCTCCAATATTCCTTAGATCGTAAGAAATTCTCCATCAACATGCTTCAATGGTCATAGTGACCATTGAAGCGAGGGATGGCTGGCTGCACAAAACTCCCTTCGGTTGTCATCTTCTTTGCTGTTGCAAGAACCTCAAAGACTGCTACTTTGATTTTGTCAGGCCCAGTGGGGGCCAAAATGTTAAGAATCGGAACACATATAAAAGCGTACACAACAATTCTGGGAATGACATACATCTTATTGAACATTCCAGGCTTATAAATAGTCTTCTACAATCTTAACCGAATGAGAAAAACTAGCTAACGTTTACAACTAATCAACGTGATAAGTGCAATTCCTCCTGGGTCGCCAATTCCTCGCCGTAGTGTCTTTTCGGGCTATCATTCTTATGATGTTGTCTTTTCGGGCTATCATTCTTATGATGTTGTTAAAAGTGAGCTCCAGCAGCTTCGATTTCAATTCTACTTTAGCGAAATCGGCGGACGAGTTCTTGTACAACCTCCGGAGTAAACGCTTGACTTCGTCTAGCCTGACGGATGCGAACGCGTTGATCCGACCGGCGGAGAATAATTCCATCGCCATGACGCGGCGGAGGTTCCGCCAGAGGTCGCCATAGGGGGCGACGCCGACCGATGTGTTGTTGTAGCCGAAGTACTTGCCGGCGATGAGCAGGGGACGGTTGGCTAAGACAACATTGTTCTTGGTGAAGCATTTCTGCACCGCGGACGGCGATGACACCACCACGACGAGGCGAGAACCGAATCGGAGGGAGAAGATGGGGCCGAGCTTTTGAGACATTCCGTGTAGGGCTCGGTGAAGAGGTTCTTTAATGAGGTGTAGGTGACCTATGACCGGAAGCGTCGGCGGACTCGGCGGCGGGTTCTGGTGGTGCTTTGTTCTTAGTTGTGACAAGAACTTGAAACCAAGAAAGAGAAACAGAAGAGTAAGAGATGCGGATAGCAAAGTAGCTTCCATGGTTGATCACTCTTGCTCTGGATCTGGGATTAGCTGATTAGTTATTAAACGGTCCCTGTTTAATTGTCTTATAGTCACCTTATTCTGACCTGCTGTTTTGTCTATTAAAATATTAAAAACAAATTAAAAATTATTAAATTTTTAGAATAAATATTTGACATAAAAGATTTTAATTTAAATTTTTTTAAATCGTTTAATTTTAATGACATACATTTAATATAATGAAATTCACATCAAAAAGTCGCCTTCCGTTTTTTTTTTTTTAGATTGCCGCCCTAACCTCTATTGATTCTAGGAGTGGGGCACACTGTGTTTCATGTTTAATAATTATTTATTTAAAATAAAATTGGGAAGATTAAAGAAATTGTATCATTTAATAAATTATTTATATTTAAATTTTTAAGTTGATAGACTATTTAAGAGGTATTTAAATAAACCTTTGATAGGATATGTTGACGCGTTTTACATAGAGCCAATCAAAGTATAGTGGTCACTGTGGATTCAATCAGCTTGAGCCTTATGCTTTGCTTTTCTTAGCCTTATATATATATATATATATCGAGCCTAAGATGTGTTTTGGATACCAAAATTTAAAATTAAGTTTTTGATTTTTTACAAAAATCAATATGTCCTGTTAAAATCATAAATATACCTCCTAAGTATTCTTTTTGTCTTTTCTTGTACATAAAAATAGTAAAACTAATTTTTTAAACCCAAATATCAAAAATCAAAAACTTTTAGTTCACAGATCAATTCTTTAATTAAGTTTTTGTGTGTACGTACGCATCTGAATGCAAGAGTTTGAACTGTTCTTCGTGAGTTAAGGGTCGGGTTGAGCTGAATTTGTGTAAGTGGG
>QLOD02053681.1:0-26121 GCA_003260245.2 Sideroxylon spinosum | reverse complement strand
ATTAACAAACATAAGTATACTTCGAAAATAATCAACTAAACTAACTACAAAACAAAATACATTTATTTCCTATGATTCTTTTGTTAATAAGCATCCACTAGGTATATATATTTATTTATTTTTGAGCTGCAAAGTCTTTCAAGAAAACTCTACTTAGGCAAATTGTTCCTCCCAATTATATTTCCACTCTAATACACATGACATCAATATACCTCTAGTGTCTGAATGAGCTTCTCAACCTACCACGCAAAAGTTTCCAGACTACCACTATTTCATCTTACATTTGCATCTTAACAATCTTTCTCAAACATAATCCATTATACCATAGAATTCATCCAAACAAATCACTAAAAATATAATTCACTAGCTTCAACTTTTCAATCGCCCAACCAACTTTCACTACGCACTCTTATTTTAAATATTCAAGATATTTCGTAATGTGATTATCAAAATCATTACATCTCCTAAGCTCATGTCTATAAACGCTTAATTCTTATAGTTTTCGATTATGAAAATATAACCACCAAAAGTATCCACTCATACTTAGCAAATGCAATATCTAATTCTTTTATACGACAACTCTTTAAAACTAACAGTCCAAACCCATAGAAAAATATTATATATTTATAACACCAAACTTTTGGTAGTTAACAAACATAAGTATACTTCCAAATTATACACTAAACTGATTACAAAAACAAATTACATTTATCTCCCAAGATTCTCTTGTCAATAATGATCCACCAAAAACTTTTTGAGCTCCAAAAATCTTTGTAGCAAACTCTGCCAAGGCCAATTATTCATCCTAATTACATTTGCACTCTAATACACATGATCCCAACATATCCTCCAATGCTTGAATGATTTCCTCAACCTACCACACCAAAATTTTAAGAAAATCTCTATTTCATCTGACGTTCGTATTTTAAAAATTTTTCTCAAAACATAATTCATAAAACCTTAAAAATCATATAATATCATTACTAAAAATATAATTCACTATGTTAAACGCCTCAATGACCCAACCAACTTCGGCTAAGCACTCTTATCCCCAATATTCATCATATTTCCTAATATGGTTACTAGAAACACTCACATACCCTAAACTTGTCTATGCACGCTTAATTCCTAAAGTTTAAGATTCAAGAAAATATAACCACCAAAAGTATATTTCGGAGACACTAAGACTCTGCAAATGCATCATCTAATTCTTTTATACATCTCATTAAAAGTAATAGTCTAAACCTGCAGAAACATCTTCTATATTTATAATACCAAATTTTCTTGTGATTAACAAACATAATTATACTTTCAAAATAACAAACTAAACTAACTACAAAAAAAATTACATTTATTTCTCTCTAATAAGGATTCATCAAAATAATTTTTTTTTTTTTGAGCAGTATATGCTCTCTAGCAAACTTTACCTAGGCCTATTGTTCCTCTCCTAAGCCCATGACTATACAGACTTGATTCACAAAGTTTTAGATTCTCGAAAATAAAACCACCAAAAGTATCCACTCATAATCCATAAATGCATTATCTAATTCTTTTATACAACTTGTTAAAACTAATAGCCGAAACCTATTAAAAAAGATTATATATTTTTAACACCAAATTTCTTGCAATTAACAAACATAAGTATTTTTCCAAAATTATAAACTAAACAGACTATAAAACAAGTTATATTTATCCCCCAAAATTCTCTTGTTAATAAGGATCCACAAAAAAGCTCCAAAAATCTTTGTAGCAAACTCTGCCAAAGCCAACTGTTCATCCTAATTACATTTCCACTCTAATACGCATAAACTCAACATATCCACCAGTGTTTGTATGATTTCCTCAACCTAACACACCAAAGTTTTCAAAAAAAACTCTATTTCATTCGACGTTCACATCTTAACGATTTTTTTCAAAACATAATTCATTACACCTTAAAAATCATATAAAATTATCACTAAAAATATAATTCACTATCTTCATTGCCTAAACTGCCTAACCAACTGTTGCTATGCACTATTATTCTAAATATTCATAATATTTTCTAATATGATTACCAGAATCATCTACATATCCTAAACTTGTCTATACACACTTAATTCCTAAAGTTTAAGATTCAAGAAAATATAACCACCAAAAGTACATTTCAATTACACTAATACTCTACAAATGCATCATCTAATTTTTTTTATACAACTCTCTAAAACTAACAGTCTAAACCTGCAGAAAAATCTTATATACTTATGACATCAAATTTTCTTGTGAATAACAAACACAAGTATACTTCCAATATAATAAAATAAACTAACAATAAAACAAATTACATTTATCTCCCAAGAATCTCTTAGTAATAAGGATCCATTAATTTTTTTTTTCTTTTTTCTTTTTTTTTTTTTAAGCAGCAAAGTCTTTCTAGCAAACTTTATCTAGGCAAATTGTTCCTTCCAATTACCTTTCCATTTTAATACACGACCTCAGGATATCCTCCTCTAGTGTCTGAATGAGTTCCTTAACCTGCCACACCAAAATTTCTTAAACATCACTCTTTCATCTTACGTTCGCATCTTAATGACCTTTTTCAAAGCGTAATCCGTTATACCACAGATTTCATCTAAATAAATCAATAAAAAATATAACTCACTATCTTTGACTTATCAATAGCCCAACCAACCTCCGCTACACACTTTTATTCTAAATAATCAAGATAATTCATAATGTGAATATCAAAATCATTTACATCTCCGAAGCTCATGTCTATACAAGTTTAATTCCTAAAGTTTTAAATTCTAGAAAATCTAACTATCAAAAGTATCTACTCATACTCCGCAAATGCATTATCTAATTCATTTATACAACTCGTTAAAACTAATAGGGTAAACTTGTAGAAAAAGATTACATATTTATAACATCAAATTTTTACTTCTTCAATTTTTTTTTTTTTTTTTTTTTTGAGCTACTAAGTCTTTCTAGCAAACTCCACCAAGGCCAATTGTTCCTCCCAATTACCTTTTCACTCTAATACACATAACCCTCAAGATATCCTCCAATGTCCAAATGAGCTCCTCAACCTACACACAAAATTTTCAAAGAATCATTATTTCATCTTACATTATCATCTTAACAATCTTTCTCATAACATAATGCATTGATCTGTAGAATTCATCTAAAGTAATCGCTAAAAATATAATTCACTATCTTCAATTTTTCAATAGCCTAACCAACTTAAGCTACGTTGTCTTATTTTATATAATCAAGATATTTCGTATGTAATTCACCAAAATCACCTACATCTCCAAAGCTCATCATGTCAATGTACACTTAATTCCTAGAGTTTTATATTTTCAAAAATATAACCACCATAAGTACCCACTCATACTCCGCAAATGCAATATCTAATTCTTTGATACAAGTCTTTGAAACTAAAAGTCTTAAGCCATAGAAAAATTTTATATATTTATAACACCAAACTTTCTTATAATTAACAAACATAAGTGTACTTCTAAAATTATAATTAGTTGCTAAATTGATTACAAAACAAATTACATTTATCTAAAAAAATTCTTACACCAATAAGGATCCACCAAAAACTTTTTGAGCTTAAAAAATATTTGTACCTAACTCCTCCAAGGCCAATTGTTCCTCCCAATAACCTTTCCACTCTAATACATATGACCTCAAGATTTCCGCCGTCTGAATGAGCTCCTCAACCTACCACACCAAAATTTCTAGAACATCACTATTTCAACTTACGTTCGCATCTTAATAATCTTTCTCAAAACACAATTCATTATACCATAGAATTCATCTGAATAAAGGACAGTCCGGTGCATGAAACTCCCACCTATGTGGGGTCCGGGAAAGGGTCAGGTCACATTAGGTCTATTGTACGTAGCCTTACCCTGCATTGGAGGAGGCTGTTTCCACGACTCGAACCCGTGACCACAAGGTCACACGGCAGTAACTCTACCTTGCGCCAAGGCTCCCCTTCATAGAATTCATCTGAATAAATTATTAAAAATATAATTCACTATCTTTAACTTTTCAACGGCCCAACTTCCGCTATGCACTTATCTTATTCTAAATATTCAAGATATTTCGTAATGTGATTATCAAAATCATTTACATCTCTTAAGCTCATGTCTATACACGCCTAATTCCTAAAATTTTAGATTCTCGAAAATATAATCACCAAAAGTATCCACCCATACTCCACAAATGCAATATCTAATTCTACAACTCTTTGAAACTAAAGTCTAAACCCATAGAAAAATGTTATATATTTTGAACCCCAAGCTTTCTTGTAATTAACAACTTCCAAAATTTTAAGGTAAACTATTTACAAAACAAACTACATTTATCTCCTAATATTCTCATGCTAATAAGGATCCATCAATTTTTTTTTATTTTTATTTTTTGTGAGATACGAAGTGTTTCTAGCAAACTCCACCAAGGCCAATTGTCCTCCCACTTACCTTTCCACTCTAATATACATAACCTCAAGATATCCTCCAGTGTCCAAACGAGTTCCTGAACCTATTGTACCAAAATTTCCAAAAAATCATTATTTCAACTTACGTTCGCATCTTAAAAATCTTTCCCCAAACATAATTCATTATAATTCATTAAACCATAGAATTCATCTAAATTAATAACTAAAAATATAAATATAATTCACTATTTTTTAACTTTTCATTGGCCCAACCACCTTCCGCTATGTACTCTTATTCTAATTATTCAAGATGTTTTGTAATGTAATTATCAAAATCATTTACACCTCGTAAGCTAATATCTATACCTGCTTAATTCCTAATGATTTAGGCGGTATTTGGTTTTTTTTTTTCTATTTTTTATTTTCAATTTTTTGTTTTGTTTGTTTTATATTTTAAAAATCCCAAGACAAGGAAATAGAAAATACTCTGTTTTTCTTAAAATACTCTGTTTTTCTTACTTTGAGATTTCTTTATTTTGGGTTAAAAACGCTCAAAACGACTTTTTACCATTTTTCATTTCATGTGTAAACACATTTTCTATTTTATAAAACAAATTTTAAAAACACAAGTGACCCAATGTGTTTTAAGCTGTTTTTTTTGTTTTCAAAAGCGCAAAATTGAAAATGAGCTCAAAACAAACATAGAGAATAAAAACAAAAAATAAAAAAAAAAAAACCAAATACCACCTTAGATTCTCGAAAAAATAGCCACCAAAAGTATTCTCAAACTTTCTTGTAATTAACAAACATAAGTATACCTCCAAAATTATATGCTAAACTGATGACAAATCAAATTACATTTATCTCCAAAGATTCTTTTGCCAACAAGGATCCACCAAAAAAACATTTTGAGCTCCAAAATATTTGTACCCAAGTCTTCCAAGGCAAATTGTTCCTCTCAGTTACCTTGCCACTCTAATACACATGACCTCACGATATCCTCCATTGTTTGAATGAGCTCCTCAATCTATCACACCAAAATTTCCTGAACATCACTATTTCAACTTACGTTTGCATCTTAACAATCTTTCTCAAAAAAAAAATCCATTATATCATAGAATTCATCTGAATCAATCACTAAAAATATAATTCACTATCTTGAAATTTCCAATGGCCCAACTTCCCCTATGCACATTTATTCTAAATTTTCAAGATATTTTGTACATTTCTGAAGCTCAAGTCTATACATGCTAAATTCCTAAAGTTTTAGATTCTCGAAAATCTAACTACCAAAAGTATCCGCTCATACTCCACAAATGCATTATCTAATTTATTTCTACAACTCGTTAAAATTAATAGTGTAAACCTATAGAAAAAGATTATATATTTACAACACCAATTTCATTTTTTTTTTTTTTTTTGGGTGAGCTATAAAGTCTTTCTAGCAAACTCCACAAAGGCCAATTGTTCCTAACGTCAAGATATCCTCTAGTGTCCAAATGAGCTCCTCAACCAAACAGAACAAAATTTTCAGAAAATCATTGTTTCAGCTTACTTTATCATCTTAACAATCTTTCTCAAAACAGAATGCATTGTACCATTGAATTCATCTAAATTAATCACTAAAAATATAATTCACTATCTTCAACTTTTAATGGCCCAACCAATTTAAGCTACGCACAGTTATTTTATATAATCAAGATAGTTCGTATGTGATTACCAAAATCACCTAAATCTATGAAGCTCATCATATCTATACACATGTAATTCCCGCAATTTTAGATTCTGGAAAATATAACCACCAAATGTATCCACTCATACACTGTAAATGCAGTATCAAATTCTTTTATACAACTCTTTGAAACTAAAAGTCTGAAGCCATGGGAAAATGTTATATATTTATAACACCAAACTTTCTTGTAATTAACAAACATAAGTATTCTTGAGATGCGACTTGAACTCCAAGAGTGATAAAATATAAACATGGAGAGCTATAAAACATATAAAACCTTAGAAAACCCAATACAAACTCAAATAGCATCCATTAGTTCTCAATGCTAAGTCCAATATAACAGTGTAAGCAATAAAGAATCAAATTTATACATAAAATAGTGTAATCAAATCAAACTATTGGTTATCTAAATATATATATATATATATATTAGTCAAAAGAAAAAAAAAACAATTATTATTAAGGCAAAAGCAGTAAGAAGACAAAAAAAAAATGAACATGAGATGTATAACATCAAAGCCTGAAGGCATAAGATACAACATCCAAAAGAAATCCATGATGTAAATTCCAATTTCAAGAAATTAAAAAATAAATAAATAAAAAAAGAACTAGAAGTTTTAAGAAATCTAAAACAAAATCCACTAATCCAAATTCTCATCGCAATAATTTTACGAGATACATATAAATTCAAACAGCAAAATTGCTAGATCCATATGCAAAACGTAAATCAAAACTAAAAGAGATTCGATCAACTTTGATATGCGACCAAGAACAAACTGGGAATCAAAATTTCATAAATGCATTGTAAAAATTCATTAGAAAAATTTAATGATTAAAGTCCAATAATCAAAGCTGCAAAGGCATGATACATGAAACACGGTTGAAATTCAACAGATGCAACTCGAACTCCAAGAGAATAATAACATCAACATACGTTGAAATATGGGCATAGAGATTTGAATAACGTATATACCCTAGATAATCATATCAAGACTCCAAAGAGATACATTAGTTCTCAATTCGAATTCCAAAAAATTAGTGTAAACAAGAAGAGTACAAATATATGACATAACATAATTGCAAGAAACGAACGCATAGACTGAACAATTTAATAATTTGAATGCATGATAGAAAAATATCCTAGCAGATTTCAGTTTCGATACCAGGAATCATAACGGTCGATAAAGCGTGAAACTAAACAACTTAGAAACAATAAAAATAAAAAATAAAAAAATCTGAAGCAGTGGTAGGGCAAGACAAACAATGTAACGCTGATAGAACGTGGTAGGGCAAGACAAACAATGTAACGCTGATAGAACTTGCCGTTGTGGTGGTCGACAACGTCGGAAGGCGCGGCCATGCGCGATGATCGAGTACGCCGCCTTCGCCGCTACCCTTTGCAGCCTCTTCTGATCGTCCTCTTTCCCCATTACTCTCCCTCCCTCTCAAATCAAGCAACATTCTCTCCCTCCCTCTCCCTACAAATTTCATTAGAAAAACAGCGTCGTTTCGCTTCAAGATGACGAGTCCTTGACGTTTAACTAGAGTTTAATTTGTAACCGTTAGGATAAATTTAACTATAATTTGTGGCCGTTACTTGACAACTCATAGCTAAGTGTACAAGACAGCTCAATAATTATTATTAATTAACTATACAAGACAGCTCAGTAATTTAAAAATATATGACTAATAAATCAATCGCTGAGATTTTCTCTGAAAAATCTGAGACTGATTGTAGTTTTAACACATTTCGTTATTCATAAATTAATAATTGAGATGATAAATTTGTACCTCCCAAAAAAAATGCTAAATTTGTCTCCATACAAATTTTGTTAATACGGATAACGCTTAAAAATTACAAAAAAAAGGGATAAATAAAATAAAATTTTGATAAAAAAATATAAAACCAATAAAAATAGATTCAAAATAAAAATAATTCATCTATTTATTATTAAACTAAAATTAATCAATTTATATTCCATTTGGAGCTTTCAAAACATTTCAAAATATTTTTAAAAAACTTAAAAAAAAAACTTTTTAAATCTTTTTATTTTTTTCAATTAAATTTTATTAAGTGTCACTTTTACATTAATTTTTAATTTTGTTTTTCATTTTTTCAAAACTCCAAAGGGTCTCTTAATCAATATAAAACATTCATATCATGGCTTAGATATGCATTATCATGCAAAAAAAAAAAAAAAAATCTTAAATAATAGTTGAAATAAATTAATATTATTAAGAGCTTGAAGCGAAAAATATTTTAAAATTTTTAGTATATCTGTTTGAGGCATAAGATTATTTATTGAATTTTAGTATAATTTTTTAAATAATAATTTGAATCAATTATCATATAATTAATTTAAAATTAGTAACTATTAAACATATTTTTTAACTGTATAAGTTACTTTTAAAATTAAGATCAGAGAATAACATTGAATTGAAATAAGTTTCAAAATTAAAGATAAACAATAAAATTAAAAATTGGATTGCCTATTCGCCTGCCGGTTGAACCGGCTGCCTACCATTCCTGCGGCGGCCGATTGGTTGTACCGGAGGATCTGAGGAGGGACGACGTCAACGCCTTAAATCTTTGGACTCGATGATTCGGGGCAACGACGTCGTAGAAGGCACCCCAAGGCAACAGCCACGCTTCTCTACTCTCACTGCAATACGGTTGTTGAGCCTTGGTCTTAGCATCTGTCTTCTTATGGGGGTAACGTTACTTTTACTTTTCATTTACTTTGTCTTTAAATATTCAATCCTCCTTATCAGCTGGAAACTTCCATTTTGTTGCAATTTGTTAACTCGAGTTTGGCCGTTTCGGGCATGTTTGGCGCAAAAAAAAATGTACTGAAAACTCTAAAAGACTCTGAAATCCTTTATTACATTTTTACATTTTCTTTCTTTTCTAAATTCAAAAAAAAAAATATTTTTAAAAAAAAATAACATAACTAGAATTTCATTAATTGAATGGGCAAAATTTTGTAGGATGTCAATACGAACTCCTAAGTTATCAAATGATACCCACTTTATCTATTTTTTGTATATTTTTTGTAAACCGTCCGGATGAAAAGTATCAAGCTGTTCCAACGGTTTCTTCACTACTCCATTCTGTCCAAATAATCGATGCAAAAGTCAAAAAATTCTAACCAAAACCGTTTTGACGGTTTCTCTCTTAAAAAAGTTAACATAGAAGTCAAAAAATTTCACTATTTATCTCTGAAAAACGTGATTTGGTAATTGTGCGTCAAATGTCAAAAAATTTCCTAGACCATATTTTTGTTATTTTTCGTTGTTTTTCACCTTACCAGACGGGCCCTTAAGATTATTTCAAAAGGTAAATGAGTTTAGGTTTTGCCTTTTTATTTGATTTATGCAACATTAATTTCTCATAATTTAATGGGTTAGTGCAATTAGGAACTTCCGTTGGACAATTAGAACTTATTTTCTTTTGGTTATTCACTTTTTAATTAGAATTTGACCAACGGGGACGCATCATTGTTATTACCATGCAATCCCTTTTATTTAATTGTTCTTTTTTGATGGGATGCTATGCAAACGCATGCACACTGTCTAAGATAAATGAAGATTAAATGTCATCCACAGATAACTAGCCTTGTCTGTGTTAGAAGTTATTTTAATGATGATTAGAATTCTTCTTAGGATGTCTTAAGATGCCTCTGATATATGAAAGCAAACCCCCCGGGGGGGGGGGGGGTGATATATGGAAGCAAACATTTTAGAGTTTTTTGTTTTTAAACCAAATTTGATTTTCTTTTTATTTAAGGGCTTTTAAGTATTAAAAAAAAAACCTACTAAATGGTTTTTTTTTTTTTGTATTTTTTATATTTGATTTTTTGTTGAAAATGTGAATAACCTACCTAACAATGCCTCCAAATAAAAAAATATTAATAATAATTATAATAATAATAAAGATCTAATTTTTTTTTTAAAAAGTCATAAAAGACTAAAATAAAAAAATAAATAAAAAAGCTTCTTCCAAACATGCCTAAACTTTGTCTTCCATTACCTCTGGATAACTTAAGATACCATGAAGCATGCTAAAAATTTCTATATCCACAACAGCACAATTAGTTCTTACTCTTGGGGTGTGTTTGATTGGAGGGATTGGATGATGAGATATAAGTAATACCATGGATAATATATGGGATTGGATATAACATGTGATTAATTTTTAATGTGGGATTATTTTTTTGGTGTTTGGTTGGTGGGATATAAAGTGGGATAAAAGTTATGGTTTGACATGTGACGTGACAGGAAATAATTTTGAGCCTTTAGATCTTGGAGGGAAACAAATCCAGAAATGGGGGATGAGTAATACCACATCCCCCAGGGTATTACTCATCCCCCGTTTTGGGGGATAGGAAGTCCAGTCCGGAGTTTTAATACTGTGAACCAAACACGGGACTAAAGTCAACTTGATCAAAAATGGTGGACTGTTAGTCCAATCCCCTGTTTTATCCTGCAAACAAACATGGCCTTGAAGATATGTAGCACGGCACAAGGATGAGAATTAAGAGTGTTTTTTTGTCAAAAATTGTGTAGTTGGATAAAGAGAGTATCAATCCAAGTCTTTTTTGAGTTTTGTGGAGGGTTCTCTTTGTTGACTTTGACTGTCTGGCTGTACTGGGCATTTTCTTAATGCCTTTTTTTGGCTTTTCTTTAATAAAATATCATTTATTCATTAAAAAAAAAAAAAAAAAAACCGATGAGCATGTATGTATCATCAAATTTCTTAGATGACATTATGTATGTATCATTGTGCTCAATATTGTTAAGTGCTGCTCCTGTTATCCATTAAAAAATGCCAGAAGTAAACAAGAGTTTCTTTCCCGTAAGTCACAAGGCTATCCCATTGTGCTAATTTTTTCCAATATTATCACTTTGATGGAAACATGAAAAAATGCAAGCTTTCTTAAAACCTAGTTTTAAAGATAACCAAACCATCGGGTCTCGAATTCTCGATTCGATTATTCCCATAAGTCACAAATAACCAGGAGATGTGCCAATTTCTTGGCCACTCGAGATTGTTTGCACAATGTTATCATTGGTCCAGAAATTTGATAAAATGTAAATTTCTTAAAAAACTGGACTTGGCCATGAGTAAAGGAAAAGTATTTTGTGTGGAAACTTATTTCTTCACTATATAATTATTTGTTGTTTGATCCAGTCCTTCCTGAACTTCATATTAATGGTGATGTATATTGCACTATTGAAAACTAAAATGAATGGATTACAATCAAATGAAAACAATGGCCAAGCAAGGTGAAACAAGATGAGACCAAATGAATAAGTGGTCTATCGAAATACGTTGTCGATTCCATAGACGGTGGAAAATGAACGATGGATGACAAATTAATTTGTTGGCAATCCAAATAGTAAGCAATTTGCTTCTGTTTTCATTCATTGTTTGGATAAATTAGGTGACCTTGGTCATCATATCATTTATGTAGGACTTTTTTGGTTGATGCAAACTTAGCGCCCGTACTGTTACATTTCCAACTGCTGTAGTTCTCTGTGTGTGTGGATGATGCATCCCTATCTCTATCTAAGTTGTTTTTTCTTCATGATTTTAATCTTAAGCCATGTCCCATCATCTTTGGGTGCGAATGATGAGCAATATGCAAATTGCAGTCGGTTGTTTCAGTGTGCAAACATTTCTAACATAGGATATCCTTTCTGGGGAGGGAACAGGCCAGGATAATGTGGTCACCCGAGTTTTGAGCTAAATTGCCAAGGAGATGCCCCGCTGATTACAATTCAGTCGAGACTGTACAGAGTCCTTGCAATTGATAATACAACACAACTCTCAAAGTTGTTAGAGAAGAATTCTGGAACACCTACTGCCCCAGATTTTTTCATAATGCCAGCTTGGATAATGCTCATTTCAGCTATGTAGCGGACACCGAGGACCTGATTCTCTACTATGGTTGCGAAACACTTTCAAATAGTGTGTCAATTTCCAATAATTTCACTTGCAGCACAAATGGTAGCAACAGACTTGGGATTCATTTGAGGGGTGATTCCACTTCGACAGACAATAGCTAGGTGGCATGCAATACCAGCATTTATGTTCGAGTTAATCAAGCAGCAGTTGAGGCTTCGGAATGGACTTCATCATCAACGATTCTAACACAGATTCTGGACAGCGGTTTTGGTTTGCTGTGGGAAGCAAACAATACTAACTGTGACCGATGCGTCAAATCGGGTGGGCGGGTCCATCTCGAGCTCTGGTTCATTTGTTTGCTACTGATCAGATCAACCTCTTGCACTTGCCTGCTACACTCTTGTTTAGTTGTAAGTTACTGTTTTAGAAGCTGATTTGTCCAGGATTATAGATCTTTGTTGCCTTGGTTCTGCTCTGATTTTTTTCAGTGTTGGTGTTTGTCTGAACAGTTTGATCTAATTCTTAGGACTAAGCAAACAGTTCATATCTCCTTTTTTCTTTTCTTTTATCTCTCTCTCTCTCTCTCTCTCTCTCTCTCTCTGGGTTTATATATATGGTAAGATGATAATTGTTCACCTTTTTTGTTCCATGATAGTAGCCCTAAGCATTACCTGTTCCTTGCATAGTCTAAAATTTACAGACCCTTTAAAAGTTTGTGGCATAACTTATTCCCTTCACATTTTACGCCGATTTTTCTATCGCCCCTCTGTTGCCAGCAAGTTATCTGACTTGGCTAATTTTTATTTATTTGATTTAGTACTTGGTGCTCAATTACGTGTCCATTCATTTAGTATTGCCTTACTGATAAGATTATATAATAGTATACCTATTAGTATTTTGTAAATGGATTGGAAGTACTCTTTTGACTGGAAATGCAAATTGATAGTCATCAAGAGGCTTCAAAGGTCAAATGGTGCTAATATGGCAACTTGGAGACAGATTTGACAGAGATAAGCAAATGGATCTGCTTAATGCCTCCTGCGTTGACATATATAGAATAAAACTTAATTTAATATACAGTTGTTAGCAAGAGATACACAAAGTGTGCAACTTACTACACCCCTTGTGACTCGGTCTATTTCTATAATGTTTAAAAACATAGAGATACACAATCTGTATGCATGTTGGATGTATGACTTGTCATTTTATCATAGAAGATCTGGATTTGACTTCTATCCTTTGAATTTTGGTATCATCTGGTTCTTTGAAATAATGCCTATATCTTGTTATGATGCCCAAATAGAGGGCATCAACTGCAAAAGGGTTCTCTTTTTGGAAAGTTTGACCATGGCTTTTTACTGGTCAAACACGTATATAATAGGCAACAGAAGGTCCTGGTTTTAGTCTACTTAATAAATCTTAACACATAATGCATGTTTGTATATTTTGAACCATCTTTTATCCATTTTAATATGTTTAAGTAGATCTTACAACATTAACCATTTCATGACAATGTAATGATGCTGCGGCTGCATAGCATGATGTTCTTTCTAGAGCATTAATGCATTATAATGCCTCATGTATGCAGGCTTCAAGTATATAGCACCAGTTTCTTGCCCATCTGGTGGTGTCACTAATTTTATCTTTGTCTTGCAGGATTAGAAGAAAAGGTTACTGAGAAGCACGGGAGCAAACTTAATATAAGTAAAATGAGAACAAAGCAGTTACCAAAAAATAATATTAAAAAAACAAATATATGAGAACAAAGGTAGAAACTCTTCACTCCAAACATTTCACTGACTTAGTGGTCGGAGGCCAATCTCTTGATTATGCACAATGGGTGAAACTTAGATTTTTGTCCTCTCTCGTCCATCTAATTATGTGAAAGAGACCTCAAGATGGGCTTAAGTTTCCCGACCATTCTTAAGCCCTTTTAGAGATGAGATATAACTGCTGCTTTTATCAAATTGCATGACTCACCATTTCCATGTTTAATATGCAGGCTTTTTCGCCATTTTGTCTGCTGGGATGATAACATTCTTAATCATAACAATGTACTGCCTGAAAAGAAGGTGTACACCATTAGTTAAATTGGTGACCTTATGGGAGAATGGAAGAGTGCAAGATCAAAATATTGAAGCATTTTTAAGGCAGTGTGGATATCTTGTTCCAAAGCAGTACAGGTATTCAGAAGTTTCTAAGATGACCAACTTGTTTAAAAATAAATTAGGCCAAGGAGGGTATGGAGCTGTATTCAAAGGAAAGCTATCTGATGGTCGCCTTGTGGCAGTGACGGTCTTGACTGAGTCAAAGGGAAATGGAGAGGAATTCATAAATGAAGTTATTAGCATCAGTAAAACATTCCATGTTAATGTAGTAGCTCTTTTGGGTTTCTGTTTTGAGAGTAACAGAAGAGCGCTAATTTATGAATTGATGACAAGTTCATTTACTACGACAATGACTCTCTCAGTAGAAACTGTCACCTAGAATGGGGAACATTGTATCAAATTGCAGTTGGCATTGTACGAGGGCTAGAGTACTTGCATCAAGGTTGTCGAACAAGCATTGTGCATTTTGATATAAAACCTCACAACATTCTCCTAGATGAACATTTCTGTTCCAAAGTATCTGATTTTGGTCTTGCTAAACTATGTCAAAGCAAAGAGAGTATCATATCCATGTTGGGTGCAAGAGGGACCGCTGGGTATATTGTTCCAGAAGTATTTTCCAGAACCTTTGGTAAGGTCTCTCATAAATCTGATGTCTATAGCTATGGAATTTTGGTTCTTGAAATAACAGGAGCACGAGAGAAATTTGGAGTAGTTCAAACAAGTGAAATATATTTTCCACATTGGATTTATGAGCAACTCGAACACAATAAGGATCAAAAATTGCGAAGTGTCTTTACCAGAGAGGATGAAGACACAGTGAGGAAGATGATTTTGGTTGGTTTATGGTGCATTCAGACCAATCCACCGTACAGGCCAGCAATAAGCAAGATGTTGGAGATGTTGGAAGGCTGCATTCAGTCCTTGCTAATTCCACCAAAGCCTTTCTTGTTTTCTCCCGCAAGGTTTGACTTGTCAGCTCGAGGCTCTTCCAAGTCCTTATCAACAATGAATAATGCTGTCGAAATTTCGGAAGGAAGCATTCAATCTGTGTAACAAGGCCTCTCCCATTTTCTATTGCAAGGTTTGGCAGGTCAGCTAGAGAGACTCGGCCTAGTCATTATCATAGAATTTGGCCAAAAATAATTTAATAAAGTTTCTTTTGTTGAGCAGAGTGCTCAATTTGCTGTTCAATAGACATTTTCCTCTTTTACATGTTTTTGACTTTTGAATGATAGCCCATCTCGTGATCCAAGTACAATTTCCTTACCTCAATTGCCAGAAAATAGAGCAGATTATCCCCCTAATATGGCAACGAGTTCTCCCAAACACATTTTTTTTTTCACTTGGGAATGAAAACTTGATCGAAACTTATTAATAAATTGCTAACAAAAATTTGTTGACTATGTTTTACAGAAGATAGAAACTTGAAAAAGACTATGAAGCATTCTCAACAATAAAGATGAAGTTGATAATTTTTCAAAAGGAAAGTCTTGGACCTTAATGATACTGAAGCTGTCGAAATTCTCACTTTTGTCAGATAGCGTAAATTTGGTAAAAATTTTCTCTAGAGAACTCCAGGTAATGCACTGTGTTGGAAACCAGAATTTAAAATGGTTAGTTGACTGCTGAGAACTCAAAATTATGGACAGAAACTTGTTTCTTTAGAGATTGGTGAACTGATTGTGAAGCCCAATTGGCTTGGTTATTCAGCACAAGAAAACACATGCTTGAAAATTATTTATTTTGCTATGCATAAACCTGTGAGAAAACAGCAAGCTAAAGTTCTCTGTGTGCAAACATATTTCATCATTACATAATCCATTTGTTAGTTTGATCTGGTCCTAGGTAAGCTTTCATTTGAATTCCAAAAAATTCTTATATTATGTCATTGAAATCTAAAGCAAAGAGGCATTGGCTGGTTTATGGGTTAAAGATTAAGATAAAAATAGGTAAGCAACTAAGCTGAAACACGACCAGATCAAAATGAATAAATTAATTCTATAGGCATTGCATTTGCTACCACTCCATATATTCAGAAATTTTCTTCTACTTTCATTCCATGTTTTGAACTACTTAGACTGTTGGGTCAATATTTTCTTGTGCTCTGTGTGGAAGATGGATCCTTATCTCTTCCTAAGTTCCCTTTTTTCGTTCATGTTATTATTTCTTTTGCCAGGTCCCAACATCTCTGGGTGCTGATGACAAGCAATATACAAACTGCAGTAAGTTGTCTCAGTGTGCAAACATTCCCAACGTTGGGTACCCTTTCTGGGGGGGAAACAGACCAGGGTACTGTGGTCATCCCAGTTTTGGGCTAAATTGCAAAGGAGACACTCCACTGATTATAATTCAGTCAAGACAATACCGAGTTCTTGCAACTGATTACACAACACAGACTCTCAAGGTTGTCAGAGAGGAATCCTGGAACAGTGCTTGTCCAAGATACCTCTATAACGCCAGCTTGGACATGGCCCATTTCAACTTTGCATCAGACACACAAGATGTGATGTTCTAGTATGGTTGCAGGATACTTTCAAGTCATGTAACAATTTCCAACAACTTCACTTCCAGCACAAATGGCAGCGACACCCTTGGTATTCATGTGAGGGGTGGTTCAATTAACAGTAGCTTGGTAGCTTGCAACAGTAGTGTTCATGTTCAAGTTAATAAAACAATAGCTAATGCTTTGAGAAGAAGTTCATCTTCGTTAAATATAAGGCAAGTAAAGCAAGTTCTCAGCAGAGGTTTTGGGTTGCTGTGGGAAGCAAACAATACTGCCTGCGAACAATGTGTTGAATCAGGTGGGCAATGTGGGTCCAACTCGAGTTCTGGTTCATTCGTTTGCTATTGCTCAGATCAACCTCGTGCATTTACCTGCAGCAACACAGCTAAAAATCGAACCAGTATGTGTACTGCATTCTTATTGCTCTTTGTTTTAGTTCAGTTAATATTTTTCAGAAGTTGGTAAAGTCCAGGATTCATAAGTCTTTTGTTGTCTCTGTTTTGGTCTGATTTTCTTCCAGAGTGAGCTGAAACTAATTTCAAAGGTTCCTCACAGTCTAAATTGCAAAGGATCTGGCTTTTCGCGTAGTCCAGCTTGGAAAACCATAACCAGTAATTTGAGTGAGAGATCACTCACAATTGACTATTTTCTGGGACAAACTACAATTTCTGAACTTTTGTTTAACATTCTGGTACAAGTAAGGATATGACTTCATTTTTCTAGGCATGAAGATGAAAAATGTTGACATCCAATTGATATCTTTTCTGCAGCCAGCCTTGATTAGATGGTAATTTGTGATCACAATTGAGTATGGGAATAACCTTTTTCGCCTATTTGCCTGGAAGAATGACTATTTTAGAGCATGTATTTGCAGTTATGTCCATAGCGAGATTAATGGCCCTTGACCAAGCAAAATGGCAAAACAAAAAAAAATTCATATAGCAAAGGTCGAATAATTATGAAAAACCTTTGTCCTTGAGTATTTGCAGTGTTGTCCACTTGGATTGCCGTGGAGGGATATGGCTCTTTGGATAGCTTGGGGTGTGTCTCAAAGCATTGCTTGGTAGTGATGGACACTATACTGCTATTGGGTGCTTGTCTAATAGGTCTAATTCTTGGGCTTAAACAAATATCTCTTAATATATATATATATATTATCTGTTATTATTTGATTTAGGGTTAAGGATTACTTGTTCAACTTTCTTGCTATATAGTCTTATCCATTAGTAGTCCTTCACATAAGTCATGCCAAACCCTTTCTACGTTTGTACCATAACATTTCCCCTTCATATTTTATGTGGAATTCAAGGCTGCTCCTCCTCCTCCTCTCATACCTACAAGTTATTTGACTTCGTATTAAAGGTCTCAACATGACGAATTGGAGATCAGATTCAACGGAGACCAGGAAATTAATATTGATGCTTAGTACTAACCATATCATCATGAATTAGAAATTTAACTAAATGCATAGTGATTTGCTAGATGAGTTAAAAATTCCACACGAGTTTGTATGTAGCTCCCACCTGTGTGGCTTTGTATGTTTCTTCACCAATATAAAAGATTACCCATATGTTCAACTTGTATGATGCCTTCATTTTTAAGGTAAAACATCTCTTTCATGAAATTATTTTTTTAAAATAGTAACGTAGATAACCATACATTCCAATGTGTGTGTATATATATGTTTGCAGCTAATTATATGCATGTCATTGAGTAGTAGGATCTAAATTAATTCCTCTAGAAAAGCTCGAAAGCATAATTACTGCAAAGTAATCAACTTACTCATCCAGAGATGCAAGTTTTATTGATATAGCAGCATTTTAGGAACAATTATGGCACCATTCTCACGTCCATCTGGAGGTGAAGCTAATTTTATTTTTAACTTGCAGCTGCAGGATCAACCAAAGGGCTTTCTCTGAGATTGAAACTTGGTATAGGTAATTGAGATGAGAACCATAATAGAACTCCCTGTTCCTAGACACTTCAGTAAACCAACTCATGGGAAGTCCATCTCTTCATGCTGCATAACGAGAAATACTTCCATAAACCAACTCATGGGAAGTCAATCTCTTCATGCTGCATAACGAGAAATACTTCAATAAACCAACTCATGGGAAGTCAATCTCTTCAGGCTGCACGATTAGCAAAATTGGATCTTTATTATTTCTTGGCCTTCTAATTTTTTAAGAAAAAGATCTCTACACAGCCTTAGGCACTCTATCCTTAAGTCCATTTAGCGGTGATATAAAATTTTTGAATCACAAGACTCACTGCCTCCATATGCTTTATTATATGTGGGTTTCTCAGCTGGTGTGCCTGGGATTATACTCTTGGCGACAACAATCTACTGCCTTCAAAGGCGTAAATTCTCAGTCAACATTGTGGACTTTCGTAGGAAGAAAAGATTGGAAGATCAAAATGTACAAGCAATTTTAAGGCAACACGGGTCTCTTGCCCCAAAGCGATACAACTATTCAGAAGTTGATAAGATGACCAGCTCTTTCAAAGATAAACTCGGGGAAGGAGGGTATGGAACTGTGTACAAAGGAAAGCTGTCCGATGGTCGTCTCGTGGCTATGAAGATCTTGAGTGAGACCAAGGGAAACGGAGAGAAATTCATTAATGAAGTTGCTAGCATCAGCAGAACTTCCCAGGTTAACGTAGTTGCTCTTGTGGGTTTTTGTTTCGAGAGGAACAGAGGAGCCCTGGTTTACGAATTCATGGCCAAAGGGTCGTTGGACAAGTTCATTCCCCACGATGAATCTCCGAGCACAAACTGTCTCCTAGAATGGAGAACATCGTACCAAGTTGCAGTTGGCATTGCACGAGGGCTAGAGTACTTACACAAAGGTTGCAGTACGAGGATGGTGCATTTCGATATAAAGTCTCACAACATTCTCCTGGACGAGGACTTTTGCCCCAGAATCTCTGATTTTGGCCTTACTAAGCTTTGTCACAGGAAAGAGAGCGCCATATCAATGTTGGGTACAAGAGGAACTGCCGGATATATTGTGACAGAAGTGTTCTCTAGAACATTTGGCGAAGTCTCTCACAAACCTAACGTTTATAGCTACGGAATGCTGGTACTTGAAATGACTGGAGCGTGACAGAGCGCCAACAAAGTTCAAACGAGTGAGATATATATTCCACACTGGGTTTATGAGCGTCTCGAACGCAAAGAGGATCTAAAACTCCATGGTGTCTTGACCAGAGAGGATGAATTAACTGCGAGGAAGATGATCATGGTGAGTTTGTGGTGTATTCAGACAAACCCACTAGACCGGCCACCAATGAGTAAGGTATTGGAGACGTGGGAAGTGTTGCAAACATGGAGTTAATAAACGGGTGAATGAGAAATTGTGTCTCAAATATCACCCTTAATTTGAAAAGAAAAAAAGGTAAAGTGAAAAGTGTGTGGAAGGTGTGGCATTATTTGTCCCACATTAGAAAAATGATAAAATGTTTAGTGCTTTATATATAGTTACACTCTTGAGAAGTGGTAACCAATAATTAGGAGCACTATGCCTCGCGCGTTTGCGCAAGGAGTGCAAATCCAACGCCCCGACAGAGGTTCGACGAATTTCCGTCGTGTGCAAGCACGCGATCTGCGGACACAAATGCAGGATTGAAAAGTGGGTCAGGATTGAAAAGTGGGTCTCGCGAAAAGCCCATTTTTAACCTTTGTTTTAAATTTTTTCCAACTTAAATACTTTTAACAGTGATAATAATTCTATAATTATCAGAATTAAACTGATAATTTAGTACAGATTTAAACCTTGTAACTGGCAGATCTATTATCTGTATAAAATTCCAGAACTGTCTCTTCATTTGCCTATAAGAACAGATTCCCCTTCTGTTTTAGAAACACCCCGAAATATTTTTCTTCTTCTCCTCTATCTGTTCTCTGCATAATTTTCATATAGTGTTCTGTTTAGTTCAAGTTCATCGAAAGTGTTGAAATATTGTGTATACTTCACCACTGTTTACCATTGTATCTTGGGAGACAGACGTCCATACCAACCTTGAGCACAGGTAGAGGAGACTAATATGTTTTAAAGAAGCTATGTCAAACACAGTCCTCGGTTTTCTTTCTTCTGATAATTTGTTTTTTTTTTTTCTTTTCCTTTCGCTTATACATATATACTGTTACTGGTGTTATAATATTTATATTATTATAGAAGTATTATTTTTTTTTTATACTGTTAAGATCAAAATTATAATAACAAGTTCATTATAATTATTCTAACAGTTTACAGTTTACCTTATTTTATTTTGTTGACTGCTTCAAAAAAAAAAAAATTGTTCATTGTAGTCAATTTTTTTTTTTTCCAATTTTAATACTGATTAATTTTGAACAACAGGAAGCCAGTCTTGATGAATCCTGGCAAATTCCGCCAAAGCCTTTCCTGTTTTCTCCCACGAGGTTTGACCCATTAGCCCCAGAATTTTCCAATTCAACAACAAATGTGGCGGCAGAAATGTCCGAGCCTTCTTTGATTGAGGAGGATTCGAGTACCAATGTAGAATGATTCTGGGCCTGAAATGTTGAAAAAGCAGAACTGGGCAGTACCTCGTTAGTTTGGACATTCCGCTATTTATATGCAGAAAGTCAACAATACCTTCCAAGAAGTTTCAAGTAATGTATAAAAAAATGTTGGTGCAAATGATGGGAACCTTCAATTTCTGAAGCCTTTTTGAACTGCTTCGAATCACGTTACAATGTCGTTTTTCGAAAATAGTATCTGCCCTTATCAAATGGTGAGGATAAAATGAAACCCGATCAGTGATCTTCCGCCTGAATTTGCACAGACGAAGAACGGACAGAAGATCTGTTTGGTATTCAATAAAAAATTATAAAATTCTATAATTTTAAATTACGAAAATATAAAATTTAAATTTTATATTTACTGTATAAAATATGAAACATTAATTTTTATAAATTTATATAATTTTATAAAACTTCAAACACACTTAAAATATCTAAAAATCAATAAATAATTTCTTTTCATCAAAAGAACGAAATTATAGTGCCTACAAATCTAAGAAGAGAGTACGTAGAGAGAGAGAGAGAGCAACCCAATTATGAATTTTTATTACTTTTGTGTTGTCTGGGATGACTTCACCAATGGCCTATATTCAAACTTATAGGAACCTTTACGTGCAAGGTTGTCTTTAGAAGACACATCAGAATGGTCATATCCCATGTAAAAAGGCGCAGCAACTTTTCACTTAAAAAACCTCTCTCAATACCTTTTCGAAAATAAGCCGAAACAAAAAACCATTTTATTTTGAAAATTTCTAACATAAAGTTGATTGTTGCAAAATTTTATGGGAATGTTAATTTCAGAATAATTTCTGTGTGATTTCCCCGACATTTGATCGGGAAAGCCTCGAGTATTGAAATTTCAATATGTATGATAGGAATTATTTAATATTATATAATTTATAAAAAAAAAGTCAGGGTTGTGCAAAGTCCGATACGAGCTTTTTTTTTTTTTTTTTTAACGTTCTATTTTTTATTTGGAGAATGACAAGTGTTGTATTTTTTTTTATAAATTTATGATGAATTATTTTACTATTATTAAGAGCATTGAAATTTTTTTATTATATTAAATCTTATTTTTATATTAAAAAATTTAAAAATTATTATCGGTCTGACATGTGTTTCATTTTTGTATTTATTGTTTTCCTTTGTATTTGTATGTGTGTGCTATTTTTTGTTTTTTTTAGAATCTACATGTATTAAATTATTATTACTTTTTGTAAATCTATAGTAAATTATTTTGATGATTTAGGTGATATTTGATTTGTTTTTTTATTTTTTGTTTTTTGTTTTCGTTTTATGTACTAAAAGTCCCAAAATAAGGAAATAGAAAATGTTTTGTTTTTTTTATTTTTTCTTGTTTTAGATTGAAAATGCTCAAAACGATTTTTTATTATTTTTTATTTCATGTGTAAATTTATTTTCTCTTTTGTAAAACAAATTTTGAAAACACAAGTTACCAAATGCGTTTCATTTATTTTCTTTATTTTTAAAATTACAAAATAAAAAATGAACTCAAAACAAAAAATAGAAAAAAAAAACAAAAAAGACAAAAAGAAACCAAATCAGACCTTAGATATTTGAAACATATTTTTTTCTTTTTGTATTTAATATTACGACTTAATTTATTTTAATCTAAAATATTTTATATTAAAGCAAACAGAGTTTAAAAGTTTTTAGGTTAAATATTGTATAGATTTATTTTTCAGATAATCATAAATATAAATATAATACAAAAATTCACAACATGTAATCAATAATTGTAGCAATAGATGAGTAACGTGGAAGCCTCACTGGATTAAATAAGATTGAATATTGGATGGATTTGGCTCCGCTGCTTTCCACTAATAGAATGAAATTTTCTCAACACTTTATTTTAATTTTTAAATTAATAATCCAACTCAGTTCACAAACACTTTTAGTTCCAAGCAGACTTTAATATCTACCGAGATTACATAGTTTTGCAAGAAAATTTACAACAATTTAATTATTTAAATTAATTAATGAAACAAAACTGTGGTCCATTAAGGCTGCCGTCTCATTTGAGCTGATGTCTTCGTAGTTTGTTTCGTCCTAATATTAGTTTCGTTGAAAGCAATGTTAACCGTGTACATATGATGCTAAAATATTTAGAAATTATTTTTAAGAAAGAGTTAAATAAGAAATTAACTTTTAGAATATAGTTAGGTACTGTTTAAAGTTATATAAAAATAAATAAATAAGTAAAATTTTAAAAATCTCTATAAACACGAATTACGAGACTGTACAATTTAATTATTTTATTCGTACGAGACATTTACTTTTACAAATTTTATAACATTATATACAACTCCAAAAACAACCTTAATCTAGAGCACTAATTTTAAATTAAATGAAATATCAATCGATAACATGTATAATATTTAATCTTATGAACTGTTATTGTTATTTGTCGTTCCAAATTAAACAAGAAATGTAATTTTAAATTTTCTTTTTCTTTTTATTAATACAAATTGTCTCATGCCATCAATCCTCAGTTGGGGTTTCTCAGTACTAAAATAGTGTTTTGTTGATGAAAATCAATTAACATTTATTAATTTTTACTAAATTTTTATTTCTTTTTTAATTAAATTTTATCACATAAGTCTTAGGTTAAATCTTCATGTTTTTATTATAACTTTTGCCTAAATTTTTTTTTACCCCAGTCACTCTATAAACGGGCAAGGCAAACTGTACACGCGACTACATCCGAGGTAGGGCCTAGTGGCGTCCCATCTAAGCAAAATAGAAGTAAAGGCCAGGCCACAGTGGCGGGGAAAGGTTTAGAATTGTAATCGGTGAGAGTAAAATTATATTTTAAAAATAAGTAGAGATAAAATTAAAAAAGTGATTTAAGTAAAAACTTAATAATAATAAAAAATAAAATTTATAAATAAACAAGAATAAAATTAATAAAAATCGTTTTATAATTTTTTGAGTTTATTTTTATTGAACTTTTACTCGGTCAATCCACCCGGGGTCTTAAAAATCAGGCTAGCTTCCGGGTCAAAATTTGCTGCTTCTGGTTGTTTTGAAAAAATCAGACTACGGGTCGTTCTTTACCTACTGGCCGGGCACTTAAATTCCACAATTAAATGGAAAACGACAGGTCACGTTTTTCTCCAACCTCGCGGGCCAACCAGAGCCACTTTTTTTTTTTTTAAAAAACAAAAAATTCATTGATTTAAAACAGTTCTTAGAAAATGACCTAATCAATAGATAAATTAAGGATTCACGTAACATTCATAAATTAAATGAATCGACTAAATCTATGATTTTTGTTCTATGTGAGAACTCTAATAATTTGTTAAACCTTAAAATCAAATTCCTAATTTTCTTAAAAAAGCCAATAGTTTTGGACTCCAGTCGATTACCACAGTCACTTATAATATAATTCGTTGACTATTAGTGATTTACAGATCTTACAAGTTGAGTTAATATTTGGTATTTATATTTTATCTTTTTATAATTCAATAAAATATACCAGTTTTATTATTATTAGAAGTGAACATGTGTATAATTCCTTAATATTTAAATTAAAATGTCAAATGAATAATACTTTTTAAATTTAGTAAGCATACAATATTCACTTGTAATGTAATATATCCTGCTACGTTTTTTTTTTTTTTTTTTCAATGAATTGTCATTAAATAGTTAAATAGTAACAAAAAAAAATTTCAAAATGAAGATTTAAAATTTAGTCACTATTTGTTCGGAACTAAAATGAAAGTAACTTAATATTGTATGATTTGTGAATATCTCATCTATCTTAAATTTAAATAGATAATATATTTTTTTTATAACTCGTAATATCCAGGTCAATTTATATGTATTTTAATTAATTTCAGAAGTTATGAGTCATAATGTTCAAATCAATTTACACGTATCTCAACTAATCTAAAATTCTAAAGTTAACAACAAAATAGTTTATTTACTTTTTAATCACAAGTCATTAAATTTTTTTAAAGTAGAACTAGAGTTATAAAAATAGGCGGGTTGGACTTAGAAAACTTTTTTAGCTCATCATATTGGAATAGATTTGAAATTCATTTGCGTCTCTATAAAATGTTTTTCAAATCATTTTATGTCAAGTGTAAACCTATTTTTTTTTTTTTGAAAAACTAAATTTTTAAATAATTTAAAAAATTATGAAAATGAACAATTTTTAGTACTAAAATTAATATTTTTTATGAATTTAATATAAAAATTAACTTTTATAGAAATATAAATAAAATAATATATAATAAATAAAAAATAGGTTTTTAAAATATTAGGTCCGCGTGCTTAATCTCAAATTTGATTTGAATAACTAAACATGCTTAAAAAAATTTTTAAATCTAAAAAAATAAAATAAAATAAAAGAGATGGATCTATATAGTCTAGGTCTAAAATGTCTACCGTTATATAAAATTACATTTGTATATTGCATATTTATATAAATTAGAAAATAATATTCTACCAAAAGAAGAGACAAAAAAAAAAATGTCATCAAAAAAAAATGTCATCAAATTATATATTTATAGAATTTTTGTTACTTAATCACATAATTCCGATCAAACTTTCTTGTATTAGTCAAATTTTTTTGTTAGTGCGTAGCTTTGTTGTATATACATAGGTAATTATAAGACGCTGAATTATTTTATGAATTGCAAATTCTCTCTCCAAGTCAAATATGCATCCCCATCTCCTCCCAACCTCTCGTCATTTCTTCCTCATCATCCTAATTATATTATGTAGGAGCCGACGATGAGCAATACACGAACTGCAGTCGATTGTTTTTTCAGTGCGGAAATCTGTCGAACATTGGGTATCCTTTCTGGGGAGGGGACAGACCAAGCTACTGCGGTAACCCCAGTTTTGGACTAACTTGCGAAAAC
>QLOD02053606.1:0-26126 GCA_003260245.2 Sideroxylon spinosum | reverse complement strand
TTAAATAACTTGTAAAAATAACTTTTCCAACGCTCCTTTATCTTCTCTTCCCTTACTAACACCTTTTCATCCTCATTTTATATGGTATATAAAATGATGCTATGATTTGCCTTGAGTATAATTAGAATTAAGAATTTTATACCGGACATACTGATATTAGATATTTATGGTAAATGAGAAAGAAATTACAATTGGTAAGTGAGGAAGAAATTAGAATTGATAAAAGAGGGGTTTGTGGTTTAATTTAGACTAAGTGTCTATTATATGATGGCTTAAGAATTGTGGCTTCATATGAGGAACTGTAAAGTCTGACTTTGACTATTTGATTGGTATGTCTGATTTTAGGAGAAAGAGTAATTAGTATTTTCAAAAGAGTGATTTAAGAGTTGGGTACCACTAATTAAGAATAAGGCAGACGGATATTTCTAAGGTGACTTTCTACGAATTCCTAGTAATGCCATTTGAGTTAACTAATGCCCAGTAGTGTTCATAAATTGGATGAGTAGAGTGTTTAATGATTATCTCAATATCAATAAGTTGTAGAAGTGTGTATATTCTTATGTTATTTGTATGTTATGCATATATTGAAATTTTGATTTATGAAGGATCACTTCTTGAAGTCTAGGGTGAACATAGGCCATGAGTACCACTACTTTCATGAACAGGTACAATCTATCACTACTTTGAGAAGTGGGAAAGTTATTCAAATACCACTAAATCCCAGAGCCAATTCACCAGATGCTAAGATAGGATCAAAAGGTAGTGGGAGGTTGAAGAGCTAAGTAAGGTAGAGGTTGAATAAGAAAAAAAGGGAGGAAACAAAGAGAGTGATAGACTAAGACAAGAGGGGGGAAAGGTGAGAGAGAGTCAGGAGAGAAAAAAGGGGATACCAATGAGGGCACATCGGGTAGGCACGAAGGCCACACCATTGAGCACTTGCCCAAACCATATTTTCCTCAAAAGCTGGTAACGGGTAAGAATGAGATATTCAACTCTGAAATTTATGTTATCTTTAAACAAGCGAGAATCGACATCCCATTATTTGATGCCATCAGGCAAAATCCCTTGTATGCTAAATTCCTCAAGGATATGTGCATAGTGAAAAGAAAGCTCAATGTTAAGGAGAAAGCTTTCTTGATAAAACAGGCGAGTGCCATAATCCAACGTAACACCCCTCCCAAGTATAACTTAATGGGAGTGGGTGGTGCTTTATGCTTTGCTCTTATTATGAGCCATAATAACTTAATGAATGCATAATTGCCTTAAATGAATGCCACAACCAACCCTATTTCTCTCAAGCAATTAAGTAAAAACCTAAAATGCATACATTTTGAATTTCTCACTCTCAAAATAGTCCACAAATTACACAATTAAGGAAAGCTTTAGGCCACAACAATATAGCAGAATTAAAGTTCTTAATTCTCCCAAAATTCACTTTCAAAATCATTCAAGCATTATGTCAAACAGCTGTGTGCACCCATGTGAACTCTTCTAAAAAAACACACTAGCAACAACCAAATCTCCACCAAATAACCACAAAGTGTTCTCAGCCTTAATTAATCCTAAAATAACAAACCACAAAAGTTTCCTTTACAAAGAGCACTCACCTCAAAGTTGGATGAACAAGCCAAAGAGTCACATATAAAGCACTGGGAGCTTCCAACATTTTCACTTACTCAACCCGAATTAATGGATTATGGTGCCCGAATTGATGGATAATGGTGAGGTCTGAATGTACCAAATGGAAGAGAAATTAAGTCATGGATGAATGGGTGAGAGAGAGAGCCAATTTGGGTGGAAAACCTGGGTGTCTTGGTTGAATATGAACTGATTTGGTATTTATAAGATAGAGCCGAAAGGTCACATAGGGTTTTAAGTGCCAGAGGCTTGGCGCAGCACACCAAACCAAGTGGGATGATGATGAGAATGATGATGAGTTTAGGTATGATGAACACAGATTTGTAAGCAGAGAAGCTCAGAATCTTTATAGTTCCTATTAGAGTCAACGAGCTTAATTTGTCTCAAATATGTTTAATAGTAGCACGTCATACACAAGATTATCCCTAAATTAGATTGTTTGTGTTCATCCTTTACTATATAGGTCTTATGAAATATAATGTTCATTTGGACCTAAGTTTCATGTTGTCCTTCCATAAACATTACTCTCATTACAAAATCTATCAAATTAAATCTTATGCAACTATATGCAAGAATATATATACATTACTAATTTGATAAGTAAAATTTAGTATCAAACATGTCTTGACAAAGATAGATTTTTGGACAAAAACTTAGATAATTCATGTAAAATAGAAAATTAAAAATTTGTAGTTAATTAGAAAGCCTAAAATGCTTAAAATTAACTTTAGTTTCATAAAAACAAAATTTAGAATTTTTTCATGCAGCCAGTTAATACAGATTTTAATAGAACTGAATGGCTATTTCTATTTAGGGTCATATAAAAGTCTTCCCCAATTTTTAATCCGAAATTATGAAATGTTTACAAAAGACGCATTCATACGTCTAGTTTAACATGTAAAAATTTTAAAAAATAAATTAACTTCTAAATATTCCTTGTACACCAAAACCTGGACTGGTGTCAATGCAACAATACGAACCAAACAAGCAACTTTACTTATTTTTATAAAATAAAAACATTATCTATTTTTATAAAATAAATTTTTTCTTTAAAAGTTATAAACCTTTTACTGTAGGCTCTTTGACATATCTAGTTTCATGTGTAAAATGTTTACAAATTAAATCAGACTCCAGTGTTGTAATTTAAACTAAATAATTTACTTTCACAAATTTTATAAAAATCATTTTAACTCAAAAAATTATAAACATTTTATTGGATACTATTTTGGATACTATATGCTCATAGGTAAAAATATTGAAAATTAATTCAACTTGTTGGTATGAATTTTATATAAAAACAACATACTGGGCATTTAAATTTTCTTTGTTTAAATCTTGATTTTGAATTGTATGTGTACGACATCGATGGATTCTATTTCACCATTTTTGTGCTATTAATCTAGACCAGCTAATCTGAGATAAATTGTATCCAGCGTAGAAATCCCAACTAAATATTCAGGTTTGACTATTTTGATAAAATTCATTTTAACTAAAAAAATTCTAAAATTTTTACTGGATACTCCTTTACATGTCTAGTTACTTAGGTAAAATTATCAAAATTTAAGTTAACTCATTAGTATAATTTTCATATAACAAGATTATACTAGTTCTAGTGTAAAAATTCCAAAATTTCATATAGCAAAATCAATATGTGGATCAAGCTTTCGTCTCATGCACATATACATATATCCAAACACAATTTTTTTTCCTTTTTTTTTTTGTTGTAAATACATGATGGAAACATAAACTTATATGCTAAATTGCATCTACCTTGTTGTACAAAGTGAAGATCGATGTATAATGTGCAAAATACACCAACTCAAGTTGGCTCTTTTACTCCCTACAAAAAACCTCTGGAAGAAACAAATAAGAAACCTTTCTTCTTTTTTGTCTACACACAAACAAGTGAAATTCCAAGTGGATTTGAATATATATATAGTCTCCCTCTATATATATCTGTACATTTATATCTCATATTTTTGAGACAAAGTTTGGGAGGCTTAGTGGAGGGGGGAGGCTTATATAGAACTTGTTAGAGGCTTCCTTTACAAGCCTCTCCCATTAATACACCCATAAATTCTGCCACCCATTTAGCCAATAGGAGTTTACCTCACCACCCAACCAAACAAGACCCGCACCTCCCCTCTCGTCCAGTAGAATCCACCTACCTTCTCACCTAACAGGAAGCCACCCTCCCTTGACTAATAAAACACACCCAACACACATCTATACGTATGAATGCACACTAATATTAAAAAATATATATAGAAACATTCATTTAAATAATATGTGACAGTAAATTAAATCAAATAAAAATATAAATAAAAATAAATAAAAATTTAAAATTTTGAAATAAATAATAAAATAAATTTAAAATATATTTTGAAAACTTTTGGCTTTTTATAGAAACTAATTCATTGCTATCCTTTCTAATGACTGTTACTTCGACTTTCTTCAGCACCACTTGCATAGGGCTCACCCATTCGAAATCAGTAATAGAGTATATGATACATACCTCTAAGTGTTTAAGTACTTCAGCCTTTACTACCTCTTTCATTTTGATGCATTTACATTTGTCATACATATTTCGTGTCTTCTTCTAGCTAAATATGATGAGTGTAGAGCAATTGACATACGTCGATCAAGATTGTCGGAGTCCATCCCAAAGCCTTTTGTTTTTTTTTTCAAAATATTGATTAATGGATTTCTTAGGAAGCTATGAGTTCTATTGAGATCACAAATTGGTATGTCTCGTCACTCCTTAAGAATGCATCCTTTAAGTGTGTAAGTAACTATTTTCTCTCAAGTTTTGGTGCTTTAAGCTTAGAGGATTCTACCCTCTTTTGAAATAGTTTAATTTTTTCAAAAGTAGGAACCTAGTTACCTATAGGCATTACAATGCTTGACTCATGCTAGTTGAACATTATTCCTATATCATCACCTTTCAAATCTCCTACAAGTCTCTTCTCATTGAAACATATTGCTCGTTTAAGTAGATCTTCAATGAATTCAAGATCTATATAGTCCTGAACAATTATCTCCACCAGATCTACAACATGAACTTCAGACACCTCTCTCGTTTTTTTCTAATATTGAAATTATTAATCTCAAATGTAATGTTTTTGAAATCTATTTTCATTTGACCATTCCTGCAATTGATTAATGCATTGATGTTACAATGAATGGTCTTCCTAAAATAACTAGTGTCTAGTTCAATGCTGACATACTAGTTAAAGGTTGAGTATCCAAGATGATGAAATCTATAGGAAATAGAAATTCTCAATCTTAACTAACACAACTTCCAGTATTCCATGTAGAATTTTAATTGATCTATTGACCAATTACCGGGTTACTCACATGAGCTTGAGTTCTCTTAAATTCAGTGTTTTGTAAGCTTATTAGGGCAACAAGTTTACACTGATACCTACGTCAAGTAGTGCCTGATTGATATAATGATCCCCAATGTTACAGGAAATCGTAGGACATCCTAAACCATTGTACGGAGAGTACGACATTGAAGAATCATATTTACTTGCTTGGAATGAATACTTTTCCCTCACATTTAGTCCCCTCTTCACTCTATAATGTTGTTTTACAAATTTTACATATGAGGAAATCTGTTTAACAGCATCAAGTAGAGATATGTTTATTTTCACTTGTTTAAAGGCCTCCAGCATTTCTACTGCTTATGCTTTCTTCTTCGGCTTAGCCAATCTTTGAGGAATGGTGGCTCAAGAACATATTCCTTAGTAGCTTCCATTAATTATAGCTCTTTTTATTTTTCTTTACTTCTTCTTTCTATAATTCAACCTCCTTCTCGTCTGATGCTTGTGTCATTATATGTTCTTCCATCTTATTTTCATCTTTCGCCATATGTGATTACACACAATCATTGACATGTTTATGCATCATTCATTACCTATTTGGGCGTATTGTCAATTTATCATATTGATTTTGTTAGTATTTTATGATTTCTTATATTTCATTTTTGTGTTGTAGGTAATGGAAGAGGACGGTGAGAAAAAGGAGATTCTAACGACGATACATGTCAAAGAAAGGAGCCGCTTCACGATCACTAAATCAAGGAATGAAGAGAAATGGAAGATAAACATATGGTTGACCAAAAGAAGGAGCAAAAGCACCAAAAGTCGAAGAAAGAAACTAAGCATGAACTTGGGGGTGCGCCCTTCTTGTTTCTCAGTTGTGCCCCCACCGAGATCCTGATTTTGGGTGTTTCAGTGAGGCATTTCATCAAACACTTATGAAAGTTTTGGTGGGCGCACAGACCTCTTTTCGGGAGCGCTCGGGGTCTCTCTCCATGATGGTCTTTTGGTATTCCTTGCACTTTTTAGCTTTTTACCCTTGATTTGTTTAGTTTATTAATAGGCTTCTAAAAAATTCTGAAGAGAGCCTTTATCTGTCCTTTAAGCTAGTACATTCTTTTGGAAGTCTTAGTCTTTCCATTCTAGGGTTCTTGCATTTAAGTGACTCTTCTTTCAAATAATTTTACTTGAAGTTTTAAAAATAAAAAAAAAAAATTCCTTGCATGTGCTCCCACGGCCAGGCGCGCCCACCTGCAGCACGTGGCGTGCACTCCCCTCAGGGTACGCTTGCTTAACTTGGTGGGGTGCGCCCAGCCTCTGGCCCGTGGCCCTTAAAAACCCCCGTGACCTTGGGTTTTAAAGCATGGCTCCACTTTATTTACTCCTTCCTCAGCCGAAATATAATAACCAAGTCTCCTTGAAGCTTTACCCCGCCTTCCTTACAGACACAACTCATTTCTCCTCAATCGTACCTTTATCATTCTCCACTCCTCGATTGTAAGAGTTGGTCTTCCACATTGGAAGCTTGAGACTTCCATTTGGTTACATTGAGGTGTTGGGAATTGAGGTAAGTTCACGTATTTAGATTGAATTTAAAGTTATTTTTAGAGCTAGTAGAGGAGCATTCATGTGATAATTGTTGTGGGTTTTTTTGTTCTTGGGAAATTTTGGGTCACTAGTGTGTTCTTGAGCTAGAATGTGCATGGTGCCCACCAACTATTTGATATATTGCATGAGTGAACTTGAAGTGAATTTTTAAAAAAGATGAGAAATTCAAGTCTGATATATTGAGTTGATAGGATGATTTTCCTAATTTGGTGAATTGTGGACTATTTTGGGACCTCAAGCAAACCTCTTTGAAAGTGTTCATTCTAGGTGTTTGTTTAATTGCTTGAGAGAAATAGGGCTGGTTGTTGCATTCATTTGAGGCAATTTTGCATCCATCAAGTTGATATGGCTCGAACTCGAGGTAAGTGAAAAGTATCACCCACTCCCTCTCCATCTTCCACCGAACATCAGGAAGATGAATATAAGGATGAGTATGAGGAAGAGGAGGAGAATGAGGTAGTGAATGGAGAAGATAATGAGAATGACGATGAGAGAGATAAAGATGAAGAGAGTGAAGAAGGAATCGAGCAGTGTGAGAAAGACACCAATGGGGAGAATGATGATGAGTTTAGTTCTGATGAACATAGATTTATAAGCAGAGAAGCTCAGGATCTTTATAATTCCTATTGGAGTTAGCGGGCTATAACTTATGAGCAGGGTATTAAATTGGAGATCTTTTGAGGTACATCTACCCCATTTCAGACTTGGATGGCAAAGAGGGGATGGATCGAGGCTTTCTCATGGTACAGGGCCAGATTGTTACCCTTACTGCACGAACCATTCGAGCCTTTTTGAATATTCCATGTGTACAGGATCTGGGATATCCTTTCCCAAAGGATCATGAGCCTCATCTTGACAATCTTGCACGTTCTTTATCTAATTGCCAAGCTAAGACTTGAGTGGGCAGAAGCAATTTCCAAAGAATTAGTTATGTCCAAGTATCATATTTTTCATGAGTTGAGCTGCTCTTAGATTTTTCCTCTCACACATGACGACAAGGTCAGCATCTAAAGAGCCCAATTAATGTTTGCTGTTGTATCTGGACCACCGATCAACCTTACTTCCCTCATATGACTGCTATCCGGGTGCAAGTGCCACAAACTAAGGTTCTTAACAGTCTTCTTTTTGCTGGTCTCATCATGCAGTTGTTGGAAGAATCTCATGTTCCGATTGATGCTTATCTTCGGGCTGTGCAGCCTCTCCTTATGATATCTGGCTCTACTACTGTGAGGAGTCAGGCTCAGGCTTAACATCGTCCTGCACCAGCTGACCCTCCACTGCTAGCCTATCATCTTGTCATGCCTATTATTCGTGCTTCTATTCGGGCATTGGATACACACTTACATGGCATTGAGGCTGAGTAGTGTGTGTAGCGTGGACTTCTAGAGTCCATCCTTGCTGCAGTTTGACCACCATCACCAGTTTAGGAGCTTCCTCCACCACCAGCTAAGGGTCAAGACCCTCTGACTGGTTCTTAGGCACTTCTGCTACTTAGGAGCACCTTTTTATGTCAGTTTAGGTCTAGGTTTTGCTCATGGTATGTACCTAAAACCACTTTTTATTTGTGGTGTTGTTCTTTTGGTTTCTGTCGAGCATTTTAGATTGTCTCGATCTTATTCACTCAGCCTTTTGGTTATTAATGCAATACACCACCAATTTTTATTTTCCTTTACTCTTATGTATAGTTATATTCTTTTTCTTCTCTTTTATTTTCTTTATTTTCTTTATTAACTTTCTTTTTTCTTTTATTTTTCTTTTCTGTTTCTTTTTCTTTTTATCTCATAGTCTCTTTTTGTAGGTTTTAATTAGTTAACAATACAGCTTCGAGGTACTATCCCTCTTTTTTTTTTCCCTCTATGTTTCTCCGTTTTACGATTTGCACTTTGGTATATATTGTGGATTGTTGTTGGAGTCCTGTGGAAACTAGATTGGGGGGTATCTTTAATGCTTGTTGGGTTTTCTTTTCTATGCTTACTTTTCATCTTTGCTTGTTTACTATCATCATGGTCCTTTTTGCACACTACAGACCCACTTATCATTCCTGGTTCTCACATTGAGGACAATGTTTTATCTAGGTTAGGGGTAGTCACATGATGAAATATTATGCTAAAATGTAAAAAAAAAAAAAAAAAAATTCTTACATGTTGGCCCTTTTTTTAGATTACTTGAATGTGTCTTTGAGTGTGGAAGTGATAAATAAGTCTTATTCAGGCATTGGTAAGAAACTTGTTTGAGTTGAATTTGTGCTTGTCAACATATTATGTGTTTTGTTTACATATCATGAAAGAATTTATGTGTGTAGGTGTGAAGTATGTTTAGCATTAGTCAATTGAGCATTCTTAGACTAGGTGGAGACTTGTACCCCTTACTGGTGAGCTTTAGAGCCATTTATTCTCGTTTTGAGGGGTTGTACTTGGTTTCAGTTCATTTGTTCTACATTGTTACTTCCAATGCATCAATTGCATCACACATACTTGCATAAGTTTCGCTTGGCACATCATGAGTTGTTGTAAGCCTAGAACATGAAGCCAGGCCCTTTTGTTTTTTTTTTTTTTTTTGATCTTTGGGCTTCTTTGTCCTATCTTGATATGAAATTTCGCTAGGAACCAACTTGAAGCCGTTTTTGTAAATAGTTTATGTTTTTATTCTTGGTTTTCAACCGATAATGACCCTTACACCCATTTGTACACTTTAAGCCTAACCCTCACACGTCTTGGGTTGTGGAAGTACTTCAATGTTTAATGTTATACATTTGGTATTAAGAGTTTGAGTTTTTGAGAGAAGATGAATGTTGGGTTGAGAATTCATGTGTCGTATAGTTTATTATTTTGTTGGTGTTATTCAAAAAACAAATGATTAAAAAAAATGGTAAAACAAAAACTGATAAAAAAATGAAAAAAAAATGAAAAAGTTAAAAAAAAAAAAGAAGCAAATTTCTAATTCTTTATGTTTGTGCTTATGTAATTATGGCACATGTACATTGGTTTTGGAAATTTTGCCAATGTCCCAATATTAGTTATTTAGTAGGAGTATTCTTCATGATGGGACTTCTATAGAGCTATGAAAGGAATTGGGTACTTAGGTTTGGAGTGCACTTGAGCATTCATATCTTAAGACTTGTGCTTTGAATCCTATATATTCCGTTGTTAAACATTTACCGATGGCCAAGCTATAACCGAAACAAAGACCTAGCAGATACTTGGTAGGCAATTCTTGTGTGTGCATATAGTGTCTTTTTGTGGTAGTGTGGTGTGATTTGTTTTTGCATGGTATTGGAAGTTATTGGTATGAGCTGTCCACTCCAAACTTCAAATCAATTCACTTATTCATTTTGTAGGTCTTGTGCAACTAGGACAGCATTACTTGCTGACTGCTTGTGTGACCCTTAATGAGTGAATTTCTTTCGATGAGTGATACCTTATGAGTGTTTGAAGTCAAAAATTAGTTTTGTTTATACTCCCTTGACCTTGTTAACTGAATGACATAGTTTTGCACACACACTCTTCCTACTTTGATAGTCCATGTTTTCATGCTTAACACTTGCGAAGTGCACAGGATACTTGGACGTTGTGATTTATTATGTTTGAACTTGACCTCTTACTTGGACATATTGAGACCTATCCATATATATTTGGGGGTAGCATCATTGTAAACCCTCACGAGACCTTACTCATCCACTGGGGGGAACGTAGGGGTTCAAAGGGCTTGCCTCGCGAACTAAGTGTGGCCCTGTGTCTGTTACAAGAATGGACCTCTCTTTTTTTTTGAGTCTCTAATCATCTTTGTTTTTAAGTAAGTTGAACATTCCTGATTTATGCTCTTTGGTTCTTGGGATTGAATTTTGTCCATTACTAGGGACTAGCAACATCTATGTTGGGGGGTGTTATTGTACATAATCATTGACTTGTTTATGCATCATTCCATTACCTATTTGAGTGTATTATCAAGCTATCTCATTCATTTTGTTAGTATTTTATGATTTCTTATATTTGATTTTTCTATTATAGCTAATAGAAGAGGATAGTGAGAATAAGGAGATTTTAATGATGATATATGTCGAAACAAGGAGCCACTTCACGAACAGTAAGTTAAGGAATGAAGAGAAATGGAAAAGAAACATGTGGGTGACTAAAAGGAGGCAAAAGCACCAAAAATCAAAGAAAGAAACCAAGCACAAACTTGGGGGTGTGCCCCCTGTCTTTGGGGCATGCGCCCCCTTTGGGTGCGCCTCCCTTCGTGTGCGCCCCTCTTGTTTCTCACTCGTGCGCTCACCGAGACCTCAATTTTTGGTGTTTTAGTGAGGCATTTCATCAAATACTTACGAAAGTTTGGACGGGTGCACGGGGTCTCTCTCCATGATGGTCTTTTGGCATTCCTTGCACTTGTAAATTTATATTTTTACCCTTGATTTGTTTAGCCTACAAATAGTCTTGTAAAAATATCTAAAGAGAGCCTTTATCTATCCTTTAACCTAGTACATTCTTTTGGAAGCTTTAGTCTTTCCATTCTAGGGTTCTTGCATATAAGTGACCCTTCTTTCAAATAATTTTACTTGTAGTTTTAAAGTTCAACTTGTTCTTGTTATTTATGTAAGTGTGAATCCTGCTTCGCTGTCTTCAATCTTTAATTTCCATTAATGGATCATTTAAATATTAATTTTTTTTTGCAAAATATGAACATGCTAGGCTGGGCTTTTTACTTGGTTTTGATCTGAGAATGTAGTGGTAGAGATGTTTGTTTAGCTTTAATGGAATGCTCTTAAATGGAAAAAAAAATATGTTTTCGAAAGATCATAAAGAAAGTAAATGTTAGGTTTAATTTTAGAAATCGACTCACTCGTGTTATAATTAGGACATGGTTACAAGTTGATGCTCGTGCATACCAAGTACATGGTTTAATGTTTTGATGAAGTCGGAAAGAATTTCAAAACCCTAATATTATGTTGCTCTCTACAAAAGTGGTTTCAACGTTGTATTTTCCAACTTAACACTACATGTATAGATGTTAAGTTGAGTTACAAAACATTAAAGCCAACAACATCGAAGCCCCTATAGGATTAGATTAACACCAAGTGCTTTTTTTTTTTATAAAGGAATTTCTTTAAATTAAATTGTGATTTTTCATTAGTGTTTTTACTTAAAAGTAAAATTTCATTTTTACAAAATCTGTCAAAATCAACTTTAGAAAAAACCAAAAGATTTTCTTGCTTTTTACCTGTTATTCTAGATGACAGAGGACTCACCTAAACTAAAACTATAACTTCCTCTTATACTTAAGAGTGAACACACAAATTAAGTGTGGTTAATATGCTTAAGTACTAGCTCCTCTCTAGGTTCGGCTTTACTAAAGGAGATGGTTTTATCAATGGTATACCACTACTAAGAATCGTTATGGCTTATACCTATTCAAATTTTGCTGGTGGTTAACATGAGCACTAGGTGTTGACACCCCATTTTTGCCCGATACCTTGTGCATTTTGAAATTCATTCTAAATAAGCAAATATCATTGTAAGTCTTCAATTTTACTTTTAGAATATTTTCCAAAATTTTCTTTGAGTTTTAGACAAGGAAATCTACCCCAATTCATAACCGCGAGATTCTTAGGTCGAAAATGACCATTTTACCCCTAGATTTAGAGCAAAGTCAAATTGAGAGCTTAGATGAGATTAAAACTTCATAGGACCTTGTAAAGGCATTCAAGAAGGGGAATTCATTATTCTAATGGTGAAAATGTGATCAAATTCAAGTTTTTAAGGGCGACATGCCTCAAAATTCAATTTTGGGGGTTGTCGGTGAGCCCACAAAGAAATATTCACCAGAACAATCGAATCAAATCCAAAAAAGGTAGGAAACTCAAGGTCAAATGGGAAGATATCGGAGAATCCAAATTTGGACTTGGAACACGTAAGAAGAGCCTTCAGAGGTAATTTTGGCATCAAAATGTCTAAAACTGTATTTACTGATAAGACTATAACAACCAAGCTACGGGCATCATTGAGACCCTTAAGTTTGGTTAAAAGGATTTGAGATCGGATGGAAATGATCAAGACATGTCTCTCGAGATACAGGTGTGGTCAAAATTGGTAAAATTGATTTTTAAGGACTCCCTCTAAAGTCCTAACTCAAATTTTCGGTAACTATTTTTCAGTTCATAAAAAGGCTTGGGAGTCATTCTGAGAGCATTTTGGGAATCCTTATGATTTATACCTTTAGTCGGTAGAGTCCTCTAGATTATACCTTTAAAGGTTATAGAGAAGTTTTGGTGCCCCACTCTCTATTTTAGTTCATTTTTGTGCAGTAATTTTCAAATGAACATAATTCGATTTTAGAAAACTCTTTTTGACCAAGATTTTGACCTAATTAACTTAAATCACTCTAAAAAGTGTCCTAAAGGTCTCGGATTCTCCCGAAAACTATGCCAAAGGTCTGAAAATGGTCCAAACCTTCTTAGGTGAACTCTAAACTTCCCAAAACATGGCCTGAGCTAAGGGCTCAGGCCAATTCAGCCCACAATTTGTTCATGTTGCCAAAAGGATTGCTAAAGTGCCTTATGGCACACTTTTTTGCTTCCTTTAATTTACAAACTTGTTGTTTACAAACTATTTTGATTAACTAATTATTCAGACCTATTTTCTTACTTTACTTTGAAATTTTGTTTTCCTAACATGTTATTTAATTTAGTTTGCCTATTTAGGTTAGCAAATAAGTTTGTTAAGTGTGTTTAACAAAGCTTTATGCTATTGCACCATTTCAAGTGTGCTTGGTTCTTAAGTTATGCAAAGAGAATTGACAATTCGTTTTTGTAAACCTATCTGATTGTTTCGTAATTCAAACATTTTTTCCCACTATGTTTGTTAAACACTTTTGAATAATTTGTTTAGCAAATGGTTTTGCATAACATGTTTAGCAAACTTTTTTGATTAGCTTGATATACAAACCTTTTCACCACATTTTTTGCTACAAATAGAAGGCTCCTCTTTCTCATTTCTTCATCCTCAAACCAGCCCCATTCCTTCTTCTTTCTTCTTCATACTTCATTCGGCTCCCTCTTCCTTTCCATTGAGTCCGGCCACTAAGAGGAGTTTTTAAGAGGTTGTGAGAAAAGTTCCAAACTTCCTCTCTTCCTATTTTCCCAACCAAAAACAACTACCCCATTTTCCCTCTTTTCCTCCTCTCCCAACTAAGAGAAAACAGCCCCTCTTTTCATCTTTTCTCAACTGAAAATAGCCCGCATTATCTCTTTAATAGTTGGCCCCCTTTGGTGTTTTCAAGTGTGTTTGGAAAGCCTTTAAGTTTCTCTTTTCAAAGCTTTAAAGTTTTGGTGTAAATCCCTTTCTCCAAATTGTTTTCCTACTCTTTATTTGTTTAAGTGGTAGAATTATCATGTTAATATTTTTGAAATGAAATTGTTTCTTCAAAGTTAAAATTTCCATTTTTGTCAATAAGTTATCAAGTTTAGGTTTATAGTCCAAATTCTACCCAATCCATGTCTTTCTCTGGTTAAGTCTTAGATAATCTTAGAAATCTCTTCATAAGCATAATACTATGTCATAAATACGATGTTTTACATGTTATACCATGTTATTATCATCTTATGCCATTTCCACATATCATATTGTGCCATCAGACAAAAGCATTTGAAAGAATCATAGGAGGTCTTACCCAAAGATAGCCCTTCATGTGCTATGCTTCCTTACCAAATTTACCATGCTATCATCATGATGTTACATATTTCCATGCTCATTAATCATCTAACATCATGGTAGGATATCATTTACCATGAGAGCACATACCTTGACATGCCATGCACATGCCTTGAAATGATAGAACACTGGAAAGCATGAAAGCACACACTCCCAAAGATTGAAATATCCTTAGAATTTTATTTGTATCAATCTATAATAAAGATATAACTTAGGATTGTTTTAAGTATTTGATCCCTAAGTATATTTCTCCCATAGAAATTTATGCAAAGCATCTTGTCGATATCAGTTGTCATTATATTTGATCATTTGTATATCATTGAAGCATTGAGTTCATATACATAAACTTAACTAAACCTCAGGGTCCATGCCTTTAGGGCAATGTTTCTTTCCTGATAGATATCTGACCATCTTTACTCGTGTGGAGTCTTTACTCCTCGTGACTACTCTGTTCACCCATGTGAATTCTTTACTCTTGGTGACAATACCATCTTCACCCATGTGGAGTCTTTACTCATGATGATAATACCTTATTCACCCATGTGGAGTCTTTTCTCCTAGTGACAATATCATATTCACCCATTTGGAGTCTTTACTCCTGCTGACTGTCGTGATTGGATCAATGCATCGGGGTTATGACGTACGCAGGTCGTAAGTCTTTGTTGTAACGTGGTAAGTCCAATATCACCAAGTAATAAAAGTACGTTTTATTTTAAAATAGGGCCTTAATTATAGGACTATAAGTTGCTACCCGACATTTTCAAGATGGGTACGTCGAGAAACCCGAGTTTTGGTTTAAATTAAAAAATATTTTGATTTATGATTTCAAAATTATGATAAAAGCCAAATTTTAGTAACTCTTGACTATTCTATGTAATTAAAGATAGTGAGCCTGGGCGTTCGGCCATGCACGGATATCGTTACACTTGGATACCTTGGGATATCCAGAGTCCCTTTTTAATCTTTACAGTCATAATCTCATAATATAATACTCTGATTTATAATGTTATAGGTCACAACTCATGATTGATATATAAATGTAAAGTGGTTGGCCTAGCTCGTGTGTGCATGTGTAGTGTAATACTTGCGTATCTGGCAAAGATGCACCCTAAGGCGTTCTATATAAGTATGAATGTATTTTGAATGAAGTGTAAATTAAAAGTCTATGCAGATTGAGATGACCGAACTCAAGCTATATGCTTGAGCTACCTACATACCTTGTGAAGGGATTAGGTTAATCATAGTTTAGGCCTAAAGTGGTCCGAACCATAGGGTGAGGAAATGTGAACTGATATGCAAATGCAAGTATTTAACTCTAAGCTTAAATCAATAACTCATGTAAATAATGGTCTATAGAGACCATAGAGACTGCACTCAAGCTATTTGCTCAAGCTGCCTACGTACCCTATTAAAGGATCCAGTCGTTGGAGCTCAGGATTAGTGTCTAGTGCAGATGTGTAGCTCAAATACACTAGAATGATGATCGATGAGGTTAGTACTATATGTAGGCTAATATGAAAAGGGGCCTTGTTCTTGATATAGGATGAGGAAGAGTCTAAACTTTAGGTACGTATTAGGAGTAATCATTTTTGTTTTGTAAGAGATTTACTTTGCTGGGGAAAAGATAATTAGTGCTCAGTGCATAATTGGAAATAGTGAAATGCAAAAAGTGGTAATGCTTCATTAGGAACCAGTACTTTATGCTATGGTGAACAAACTCAAGTCTCCTGCTTGAGCTACCTACATACCCTATAGAGGGATCAGGTCAAATGTAGCTCTTGCAAAAATGTGCTTAAAGATATTGGACTTAGATGGTCTATAGAGATTAGGGTGACTGGACTCAACCTATCGGCTTAAGCTACCTACATACCCGCGACAGGATCAGGTCTACGTAGCTTTAGAAAGGTAGAATGTAAGAAGTACCATAAGATATAAGACCTAAATGGTCTATAGAGACCGAGATGACCAAACTTAAGCTATCTGCTTGAGTTGCCTACGTACCCATAAGGGGATCAGGTCTATGTAGCTCTAAAAAGGTAGAATCTAAGAATTGCCTAAAGATGTAAAACTTAGATGGTTCAGGGACCGGGATGACCAGTCTCAAGCTATCTGCTTAAGTTAACCACGTACCCATGATAGGATCAGGTCCATGTACCTCTGGGAAGGTGGAATGTAAGAACTACCTAAAGATGTAGGATTTAGATGGTCTATAAGGACCAAGATGACTAGACTCCAGCTATCTACTCAAGCTGCCGATGTACCCATGACGGGATTAGGTCTATGTAGCTCTACAAAGGAAGAATATAAGTGCCTAAAGATGAAGGACTTAGATGGTCTATAGAGACTGAGATGACCAGACTCAAGCTATTTGCTTAAGCTACCTACGTACTCGTGATGAGATCAGGTCTACGTAGCTCTGGAGGGGTAAACTGTAAGAAGGAGAAAAAGCTTCAAATGATGAGATAGTAAACATCTGCCACCAAACTATGAAAGATAGGAGTGTAACCTCCAAGAGTATAAACTCTATATGGGTGAAAAGAATACAAACACTAGGAGTATAAACTCTACATGGGTGTAGAGAGAACACACATCAGGAGTATAAATTCCAAATGGGTACAAGGGGGAACAGGCACTAGAAGTATAAACTCTACATAGGTGTAAAGGAAAACGGGCACCAGGAGTATAAACTCCTCATCGGTTTAATGGAATACAGACACCCAGAGTATAAACTCTACATGGGTGTAAGGGAAAGCAGACACCAAGAGTATAAACTCCGCCTATGTGTAAAAGAAAGCAGATACTAGGAGGACAAACTCCTCATAGGTGTAAGAGAGAATAGACACCTAGAGTACAAACTCCACATATATGCAAGAAAGAGTAGACACTGGGAGTATAAACCTCAGATGTGTATAAAAGATAGCAGGCACTAGGAGTCTAAACTCCTCGTAGCTGTAACGGAGAATAGACACCAGGAGTATAAACTTCACATGTGTGTAAGAGAGACCAGACACTAGGAGTATAAACTCCACGTGGATGTAAAGGAATGCAAACACCAAAGTATAAACTCTTTATGGGTGTAAGGGAGAATAAACACGAGGAGTACAAACTCCACATGCGTGTAAGGAGAACATAGACCAGGAGTATAACTCCACATGGTGTAAGGGAAAGCGGATACTAGGAGTATAAACACTTATAGGTGTAAAGAGTAGTCAGTGTTTGGGGCCAAACTACAGGAATAAGCTCTACTCTGATGAGGAGATTAGCTTCCAAGGATGCACTCAATGCAAGTGAATGAATATTTATCATTTGGGAAGGAAAGTTAGCTTAAACTGAGAACTTAGCTCCTGGTGGAAATGGTCAAATCTATGTAAGGGGCTTAAAGACCAAATATGATGGGAGTGAATGTCTACCAATCAGGAAAGGAACTCAATCAACTTAAGAACTCAGTTTCTGGTGATGGTAATCTTTTCTATATGAGCTTCCTAAGGGCCTATGGTGATAGGAGAAATATAGTTTCATATGATCAAGTATGCAAGCATGTTGAATGTGTTGACAATTTAAATTCTACTCAAAGATGCATGTCTAAGGGAAGTCCTGACTTAGAAACCCATGGCTTAGCCAATCCTAAGTCATTCCCAGTCTTAAGTGAATGCTCTAGATTGATAGCCTTTTGATTTCGAAGTCTGTGTCAACCCTAGTAGGTGTGTGCTTGCATGTGTGGAAGTGTTCTAGCATGTCAAGGTATGTGTTTGTATATCAAAATTTGATGCATGGCATTCTACCATTGTAAGTGATGTCCTAGCATGATGTGAGATGATGACATGATGAAACTTGCTAAGGAATCATAGCACATGGAGGACTATCTTGGATGACTCTTCCCATGATTGCTTCACATCCTTTTGTCTGATGGCACAGCATAGCAATATGATATATAAGCATGGTTGGAAGATTATATTGACATGGTAACATGGCGAGGATGGCATGGCATGGAAAGATGATGTTTAGTATGATCTAGCATAATAACATGGTATGGCATAGTAAACATGGACAGCATGATAGAATGATATTATGGCATGGAAAATATGATGTTTAGCATGGTTACACACAATGATAACGCATGACATTCATATTCAAAATTATCTTGGGTAATTCCTGCCAAAATCATGCATTAAGCATAACCCGATCTTGAATTATGATTCGGATACCTTTCATTGACAAATAATTAATTTACATAATTAAAACTATTCTATTGTAATTATGTAAAAAAAATTAAATTGAAAGAATAAAACTTCTGGAGAGGAAAGAAATACTGAAATTTGAACTCTAAAGAGAGAGGTTTGAAACTCTTCCTGAACTTGAAAACTCTTTCAAATGGTCTAATTCAAGGAGATGAGAGGGGATGGCTGAATGGGCTAGAGAGGGCTGGCTTTTGGAAAGAAGAGGAAAAAGAGAGGGAGCTTGGAATTTTTCCCAAAACTCCTTGGAAACACCTCCTAGTGGCCGACCTCAAATGAGAGGGAGAACGAGCTGAATGAGGAAGAAGAAAGGACGAAGAGGACTGGTTTTAGGGACGAAGAAAATGGAAGGGGAGGCCACGTATTTTTAGGCTTTTGTGGTGCCAAAACGTTTATATATTAGGTTGATCAAACAAGTTTGTAAAACTTAATGGGCGAAGAAGTTTACATAACAAAGTATTCAAAAATATTTGTAAATCTTGCTTTACAAACCTCCTTACTAAACAAGATAGGCAAACATATTCGAATAACTAATTAAACAAAAAGTTTACAAAATAAGGTTAACGAACAAGCTTGAACACCAAATATACAAAAAATTTTACAAAATGCCTTTAGGGTAAAGAGCTTGGTGGCATGAAGGATTGGGGGCTGATTTGGCCTGAGTCCCTATATTACGCAAGTTTTTGAAAGTTTAAGCATCTTCTACGAAGCTGCAGGTCATTCTAAGACCTATAGCATAATTTTCAATAGCTTGCGGGACCTCTCGGGCACTTTTTAGAGAGATTTAGACCAATAAGTCAAAATTTGGTCCTATTTTGGATTCCTGAGGTCGAGTTACGTTTGTTTGAAAATTACTACTTTGAAATAGGCTAAAATGGGGAAGAGGTCAATCAATCATTCGACTTAACCCTTAGAGGCACCACCAAGCTGACTCTTCCCCCCATTTTTTGGTATGAGGAATCCAAAAATGCCATCGTAGGTCTCTAGACATTTCTAAGAGTCTTTAAAATACAAAAAAATTGAGTCAGGGGTTCGATAAGACCTCCTTAAGTTTGAGTTAGCTAGTCCTAGCTATGCCATTACCTCGGGGGATGAAATCTCAACAGTTGTGTGTAATTTCATGGCCCTTTGCCATCGTCTGAGGTCTCAAATTGTATTTGGGGTGCCAATAGCTTTCTTTTGCCAGTAGGAGCTATTTTGAGTCAGTAGAGTCCGGATGACCTTTGGAGTAGCATTTTGGCTGCTGTAAGCTTTGTTCTATGTTTTATAGAATGTCATAGAATGTTTTGTATCTTTTTGGTTGATTCTAGTTTGATCTGGCATTTCGGTTGATATTGTTCTTTGGGTGCACCAGTAGAGGTCGTTCTAGACATCTAGACCGAGTTAACCCTTGAATTTTGACCTTGGCATTTATGTTGATGCAGAGACTATCTGTTTGATATCTTGGACTTGCTTATTTAGTCTGGTGGCTTTCTACATTGATCTAGTCCTTTAGCTTGACTTCTCTCTAACTCCAAAGGTTACAACCAATATTTTATTAATTCTTTATTTTTGTCGATTCTAATGCTTTGGCTCATCCTATGATTAAGAAAACTAAATCAATAGAGCACCATTCAATTTGAAAACATTAAATAATGCAAATATTAAACGAAGGGGCAAAAATAGGGTGTCAACAGCTGCCCCTCTTTTTCTGTCTTAGTTCATCTAAGGTAGAAAACGTAAAAGAGACAACTTTTTTTTCCCTCATGAATTTTAAAACAGGGAAAGAAACAACCTTGTAGCCTAGTTGATGCCTCATAGTTGGATGGCCACAGGGGCTGGCTTAGACTGACTCTATGTCTTGTGATGGTAAGAACAGGACTTCGAAAGGGGAATGTTAACTCCAAGGTTGACACCAAATTTGGTCATGCCAAAAACAAGATTTTGAAGGTACCAGAATCCAAGATCGACTCAAAATCTTATGAAAACACAAGACTTCAAAAGGGGAGTATTAAACTCCAGGGAAAATGAGTATATACGCTAGGAGTATAAACTCCACAAGGGTAAAAAAGAGTATGAACACTAAGAGTATAAAGTCCAAAACAATGTAAGGAGTCTTAATCACCAAGAGTATAAACTCCACAAGGGTGATATGAGTACGAGTCACCAAGAGTATAGACTCCAAAAGGGTAAGACGAGTATGAATCACCAAAAGTAATAACTCCATAAGGTGATAGAAGCATAAACCACCAAGAGCATAAACACCAAAAGAGTGACAGAAGTATGAATCACCAAGAGTACAGACTCCAAAATGGTGAGAGGATTTAATTACCAAGAGTATAAACTCTACGGGGGTAAGAGGAGTATGAATCACTAGGAGTATAGACTCCATAAGTGTGACAAGATTAAATCACCGTCAGTAAAGACTCCACAAGGGTGATAGAGATATGAGTGATTGGACTTAAATTTTTACATATTTTTCTATGTAATCACATAATTTTATAGCATATGAATTATGTAAATTTGTGTTTTATGCAGAAATTCTCCTCATTACTCCAATTTGGAGTATATGTTCATTTTATGCACAAATGAAAGCAATTTGAGCAGCATTGAAAGACAAGAAGAAATGATGAATACAACAAAGAGCATACAACAGTTGATCAATTCCAGTTGATTCAAAATTGTCATTCTGGGAATTCTGGAAGAAAGAAATTGCATTCGAATATGAAGATAGCTCATTCGAATGCTCTAGAAGAGTAAATAAAAATTCTGAAGAGAAATGCATATTCGAATACAGTTTAAAACATTCGAATGAGTGGGTCTTTCTCAGCAACGTCTGCCAGGTGTCCTCAACTGACCATGTGACGAGAATTCTTCTGAAATCAAAAAGGGGCGAAGTTGTCATTAGAGAGGTGATTTGCGGTAACAGAAAGAAGAATCTTCGAGATGGAGAGATGGAGGTCGTGGAGCGAAAAATCCGGGATACACACATGGACCCAAGGGAAGGCTGATGATTATGGAGCTAAGGAGAGGGCGTAAGGAGGATTAGAATTAGTTTTGGTGGAGAGAGAGAATTCGGTAGAGAAAGTAGTTCTGGTTTTTCATTCTATTTTCAGCAAAGACTTGGTTTTTTTTTCCCTTTTTCAGCTTAGAGTTTTAGTTTTCAATTTCATCTTCTTGCAAGTATTGCAAGTAATTTTAATTCCAGATTTTAATTTCAGAATTTCATGTTCTTCAATTTATTCTTCATTTCTGTTATGATTTTACTAAGCATGAGCGGCTGAAATCTTCTTGGGCTAAGGCAAGGACGGTGTCCTTTCCGATGAATCTCAAGATCCTGCACATCATGTATGTAATCTGAGTTCTTCAATTGCCAATGAAATTTGTTTCCGATTGCTTTAAGAATCATTGATTCAAGGTCCGATTGACAATGGTTTGTATATTTTATCGAGTAGTTCATATGAATTGCTTAACTTAGAACTCTCATGGCAAATCTGCATGTGGGTTGCTAGACTTAGAATTTATATTGTCCTAAGGATAGATTATGCACATCAATTATTTGATCAATGGCTTGTTTCAATTGAACTTCATTTTCTTTCAAAAATCAGAACAAGTTGAGTTGGTGATTCTCAAACTCTAGGCATCTGAAATGATTCGGATTGGAACTAGACTTGTCTTACCCAACTTTTTAATATCAAATTTTTATCAAATTTAACTCATATTTCCAAAACCATCAGCATTACCAAATTAGATTTTCATTTTGTTTTCAATTTATGTGAGTCATGTTTTTGCCAATTTAACGTATTAGAATCAACCACTTATTTGCTTCTTAGGTCCCTGTGGAAATTAACCTAGTATTCACCAGTATTTTGTGCTACAATCACACCTTGCACTTGGGGAAAATTTGTCTAAATTTTCCTCACTTGAATCACTTAATCAGAATCCATATTTGTGAGTGAGGTAATTTAGCAAGAACAAGCATAATTTTAGCGCCGTTGCTGGGGACCTTTGAGAGGCAATGGTGTCTTGAATCTGTGGGTTACTTGGAAGCAAGACTCACCATCATCTTGAACGACAGAGCTACTCCATTGTTGGGTAACTTTGTTCCATTTCTTTTCATTTTTTTAGTTAGTAGTTATAAGTTTTAGAACAAAATTTCTGCACTTGAATTCTGGGCTACTGCATCTGAATTTCTGCATTCACATCTGAATCTCTGCATTCAAATCTGTTTCTACACTTAAATTCTGGGCTGTTGGATCTGAACTCTTGCATTCAAATTTGTTCTACTGCATCAGAAATTCGGCATTTGAATATGTTTTGCTGTATCTGATATCTAAAGAATTGCTGCACCTGATCTCTAAATTGCTGCATTTTACTGCTGCATTATGTTAGAGGAGAATAGGACTAAATTTTTTGTGTTAACTGGTGGATAAATTCTAAAGTTAGGAGCTTAGGATGGAGTTGATTTGAGTCTGAATTTTTGTGCATGCTGTTGAGGTCTAGTAGAATTGTTGGAATTGATCCTGATTTGCATAACCCATCATCACTTGCTGAGTTGCTTGAATTTACATCATCAAACACAATATCTGAGCATTCGGTTGCAAAGATGGACCCACCTTTAGCACCACCACCTGTTTTGCCAGAAGGAAATGTTCAAGGAGAGAATGATCAACATGATCAAAACATCCTTAGACCGCTCCGTGAATACCTTCATCCAGCTAGGCAAACAACACCATCTTGCATTGTACTTCCAAATGGACATCAAAATTTTAACTTCAAACCTGGTACAATTTAGCTTTTACCTACTTTCCATGGCATGGACTCAGAAAATCCATACATGCATATGAAGGAATTTGAGGATGTTTTTGCAACTTGCATGGATAGGAACACTAATGAGGATATGGTTCATCTTAAGTTGTTTCCATTCTCATTGAGAGATAAAGCAAAAATGTGATTGAATTCACTTGAGCCTAGATCAATAGGAACTTGGAGAGACATGCAAAAAAAATTTGTAAAGAAGTATTTTCCTGCAAATAGGACAGTGATTCTTCAACAACAATCATGAATTTTGTGTGTAAGCCTAATGAAACATTTGCACAAGCATGGGAAAGATTTAAAGAGTTGTTGCAAACTTGTCCTCATCATGCATTTGAGTCTTGGAGGATAGTTAATTTTTTCCATAATGTATTGACTCCTAACTTGAAAATGCTTGTTGCAACCATGTGTAATGGTGAATTTTATGGTAAAACAGCTGAAGAAGCTTTAAATTTTTTTGATTCACTTGTTGAAAATACTAAGCAGTGGGAAGTAGTTTCCCCAGCTTTTTCTGAATTTTCTGATAGCTCACATACAAGAGGCAAATTTCAACTAAGTGAGGCAAATGATCTTGGAGCAAGGTTGGTTGCACTTTTAAAGAAGGTTGAGTTTTTGGAGCAAAAGAATCAACAAATGGAGGAGCATGAGGTGAAGTGTGTGATGTGTAAGACCGCAGATCATAAGACAGATGATTGTCCCACACTTCCAACTTTCAAGAAAGTTCTTTATGGCCAAACAAATCCTAACCCAACTGCTAAACCTTTCAATGCAAATCATGGAGGAAACACCTATGGCCAAGGAAACAACCTTTACCCAAACACTTACAATCATGGGTACAGAAACTATCCCAACCTTTCTTGGAGATCTGAGGCACAAAAACAGCAATATCAGCCCCAACAACTTGTGCCACCTCATCCTTTTCCTTCTTAACCATTTCATCCGCAGCCTAATCCTATTCTGAATTCCTATCAACCTCCACACAAGAGATCATTGGAAGACACCTTGCAGCAGTTTATGCAAGGGCAAATTGGAACTAACAATCAAGTTTCAAAGTTCCAAGAGCAAACAAATAGAGTAATGGAGGATATTTGAAGCCAATTGTCAAAGCTCACACAAGCTCTAACCATTAGGGAATCGGGATCAGCCAAAGCTGAATCCTACTAGTTAAGTACGTCTCAGTGAATCATCATCCTCTGGTGTTCATGATAATTTGGAGCATGTACAAGCTATATCAACCTTAAGAAGTGGTAAGCAGATTGTGAAACCAGATTATGTGCCACTTGAGGAAGAAAATGAAAATGATGTGAAGGAAAATGAAGAGTTTGAGAGCAACAAGATGGAAAGCAAAGAGTTAGCTGAAAAAGAGCTGGAAATAAAGAAAAAGGAAAATCAAATTGTGGATAGTAAGCTAGACTGCAACAAAAAATCAGAGGAAAAACAGAACCTGAGCAGTGAAGAGTAGCAAATTCAAATACAGCAGGAGGAGCATTCGAATACCAACAAGCAGTAGAATGAAATCCAGAGGAAAGAGCAGGTAAATTCTAAAAATGAAGAAGCAAATTTTGAAAATAAAACCAAAGTTTTTGGCGAAAATCAGTTTGAAAATGGTGAGAAAATTTCTGAAACTAAAAAGATTTCAAAAGAAACCAAAGTGGACAAATCTGAATTTTTTGCAAAACTTCCTTTTCCTCAAAGATTGAACAAAAGCGAGAAAGAGAATTTGAATTTTGACATTTATGAGGTTTTTAAACAAGTTGGAATCAATTTTCCCTTACTTGATGCCATTAAGCAAAATCCATCTTATGGAAAATTTTTGAAAGACTTGTGCACTGTGAAAAAAAAATGAATGTGAAAGAAAAAGCATTTTTGACTAAACAAGTGAGCTCCATTTTACAATTTAGAACCCCACCCAAATACAAAGATCCACGGTGTCCCACTATTGCATACATCATTGGGGATAAGAGGGTAAATCAAGCTTTGTTGGATTTGGGTGCAAGCGTCAATCTCTTACCATTTACTGTTTACCAACAGCTTGGGCTAGGAGAATTGCAGCCCATTAGAGTGACATTACAGCTAGCTGATCTGTCTGTCCAAGTCCCTCGATGTATCACTGAGCATGTCTTGATTTAAGTGGACCATTTCTATTTTCCCATGGACTTTATAGTGCTAGACACTCAGCCCATTCAAGGGAGTCAACCAGCTGTACCTGTCATCCTAGGGAGACCATTTTTAGCCACCTCAAATGCCTTGATCAATTGTAGAACCGGAGTCATCAAATTCTCCTTTGGTAACATGACAATTGAGAAAAACATCTTCAAAGTGACAAAACAGCTGAGTGATCATGAGGGGTTAGTGGAGGTTGATTTAATTCAAACCATCACTCAAGAACACTTTGATAGAGAGTACTTGAATGATCCTTTGGAGATAGCATTAGTAAACTGTGAACAAGTTAAGTTTCTTGATGAATGTGAATTGGGGAGTTTTGGTGAGGAAAGTTTTGAGAAAAATTCAGATTCTGTCATGTTGATGGATAAATGGAGACCTATTTTTGAACCTTTAGAGCTGCCAAAATTCAAGTCTCAGCCATCTTTTGAAAGGCCACCCATACCCGAGAGAAAGCTTTTACCAAATGAGTTGAAATATGTTTTTTTGGGTGAGGGAGAGTCCTATCCAATTGTCATTTCAGCTCGGCTGAGTTTAGACTAAGAGAATAGACTTGTTGAGGTCTTGAAAAAGCGTAAAAGAGCCTTGGGCTAGACCATAGCAGACCTGCAAGGAATCAGCCCACTGATTTGCACTCATAGGATATTTTTGGAGGAGGATGC